>VZRU01019422.1:41014-57086 GCA_013398155.1 Pedionomus torquatus | reverse complement strand
GAAAAATAAAAAAATCCCCCCTGTGCACAGACCAAAACCTGCCATGAAGTTTTGTAGGGAACAAGCAGTGCGTGGGTCTTTCAATGGCCTTTCAGATAAGAAGGAAATTTCACCCGCGGTGCGCCGAGATAAGCAGGAGATCAATGATTTCCCCCTCCCTGTGATCTGAGCTGGACTCGGAGAAATGACGACCTTCCAAAGGCGGCTGCTGGGACCCGGCCACGTTTTGCCTGCTGGACCCGGGCAGAGAAACCCCTCTGTGCTTTGTCGTGATGACCAAGTGTGTGAGTGATGATAGTGGAGGACTGGCAGCCCAGAANGCCCCTCTGCTGTGAGGACAGGCTGAGGGAGCTGGGGCTGTTCAGGCTGGAGAAGAGAAGGCTGCGGGGAGACCTTGGAGCAGCCTTCCAGGGTCTGAAGGGAGCTCCAGGAGAGCTGGAGAGGGACTCTTGGTCAGGGAGTGGAGGGACAGGACAAGGGGGAAGGGTTTTAAACTAGAAGAGGGGAGATTTGGATTAGATCTTAGGAAGAACTTGTTTGGTGTGAGGGTGGTGAGGCACTGGAAGAGGTTGCCCAGAGAAGCTGTGGCTGCCCCATCCCTGGAGGGGTTCAAGGCCAGGCTGGATGGGGCTTGGAGCAACCTGGGGTGGTGGGAGGTGTCCCTGCCCAGGGCAGGGGGGCTGGAACTCAATGATCTTTGAGGTCCCTTCCAACTCTAACCATTCTGTGATTTTATGATTCTATGATGGGTCCCCAAGGCTCAGGGAGTCAGGCAGACCCTCTCTGGGCACCACCGAGAAGTGCCCGGTGACCCATACATTGATGAGCTACAGCAGGAGAGAGGCTTTGGAAATAATGGAGAGAGAAACACCCTCTTCCCTGGGGAAGAAGATGGATTTAGTGTTGCCCCAGGAGCTCAGCAAAGTTTGTCTGGCCCCAGTGCTACACCCTCTGAGACCGTTCCTCTACCCATCCACTTCTGGGCAGAAGTTTTCTGTCTCATTTATTTCCTTATGCTGGGGAGGGGTCTGTCCACCCCCTTGGGATGACGTGTCAGGCTGTGTCAGGAAGGTGGACTTCATAGGAAGGAGTGAAAATCCCAGCAAGTGCCACGTGGGTGCTGCGCTAAGAGAAAGCTGCCCTGGGACTGGGTGAAAGCTGGGAATTTTCTTTTTCAGTAGCATCTCAATGACAAAAACGCAGCTCTGAGTTGCCTCCTTTTCCTCTTGGCTTTCCAAAAATGAACTGACATGTAAGTTTCAGAGACTAAGCTAGTTCTCCTTTCTTTCTCCTTCACTTTAATGAAAAGGAAGAAAAACCTGAGATATTCTCTTTCCCTTCCCCCAAATACACACTTTTTTTTTTTATTTTTTTCTGTCTTGGATTGAAGTGATTTTCTTTTTGATTGCGGTTGTCAAGCCAAAAAAGTCAGTTACTCTCCATGCTACTGCTAATCTAGAAATGCTGCATAAATTGTCGCTTGCCTCAGTGCCTAATACCCTGTTGCAGATAAGCACTTATTAAAAATTAGACAGGTGCTAAATGCAGCTTTAACATTTGCGCTAAGAAACATGTAGATGTGGCACGTCAGGGCAATGCTCTATGGCCAGGATTGTTGGGTTGGGTGATCTGCTTTGTGGGGTTCAGGTTTTTGGTTTGGCTTCTTTTTTTTGTGTGTGTATGGTTGGACTTGATGATCTCAGAGGTCCCTTCCAACCATGAAAATACAGTGATTCTGTAATCTTGCCCTTGTTGAAAACCCACCCTTTGCCTTCCAGCTCCTCCTCCAGCTGGGACCCACTGGGCTGGTTGGGAGCAGGGGGAGACCCCCACGCAGGGACCCCACCATGTTCCATGGGCTGAAGAGATGTGAAGATGCAACTACTGCTGCGAAGACTGCGGGAATGTCTTCTGCCAAGCACCACCCTGTGAGTTATAATCCTGCATTGACCACATTTTCTGCCAAGAAATGGACGCAAGCCACGAGGGGTTTTGTGTCTCAGCCTGGAACCGTCGCTAGAAGCTCAGTGCACAAGAGAGAGATGGGCTGTAAATTCGACATGAATTCAAGTTTGTGAGTTGGGTTACAGCTTTAATCTAGCCCAGGGAGCCCTCAGGGATAACTGGGAAGGGACCATAAGAGTAAAAACTTTCCTCTTGGAAATTTTCCCCTCGTCTCCTGCAGGCTGCAGGCAGCAACTGCTCTGCACATCTTAAGAGGAGAGGATTTCTCCTTCCACCCTCATGGTCACAAACCCAGACGCAACCCCCATTTATAATCAAACCTGGCCCCAACCAGCCTCTGACTATTTTCTGGTCAAGTAATCACCACCTCCTTCCCCATCCCATCTGTGCAAGGAGCAGGACTGACCCCTCTGAGAGAATTTTATATGGAATTATGTTCACCAAAAGACGCAAAAAAGCCCCACCTAAGGTTGATTTCCAAAAGCCAGATGAAGTAGTTGCTGTAGATAATCACTATAAAGATTAATGCCTTAGTAAATGTTTATTCTTGGAGCTGAGCCCAACAGCTCAAACCAGCTGTCAGGATTCAAGATAGTGGCCACCGTGACAAGGGCTCCACACGTTGCAGAGGAGTAATGAATTTGGCAGCTTTCTTAAAGCAAGAGTGGATTCCTGATACTGCCGCCGAGGCTGAGGGGCCAAGACAGAAGAGGAAATAAGCCCTGTGTTACTGGAAAATAAATGAAAAGAGAACAGTCTAGACTATTTTTGTATTTATAGGGGTTTCATGCAGTTCACTTAGTGTCCTAAGGCTTTTACAGAAATGGATTATTCCAGGCATTTTGGGAATGGTAATACACCAGCCTATGGAGTCCTGCAGTCAGGACTTAATTTGCCATTAACTGCTGTAGTTGGCTTTACAAATTCTGCAGAAAGGCTCTCACTCAATTCTATTGCCCTCCAGAGAAGAACAATTTTATAAAGCATTTTTCATCCAGAGATCTCTGAGCATTTTCTTCCTAAAAGAGATGGGCAGGAGATGTTGGGCTGCTGTTCAGGGAGGCTGAGGAATGTGTGGTGGGGTCATGTGGAGAGACTTTGGAGGCCCTATGAAGGACCAAGGCAGGAGAAGAGGCTTCCTATAGACAAGGAACACTCAAGTGGCATAAGACCAAGGTTCAGCCAAGTACTGAGCCCAAAGGCTGACATCAAGCACAGCAAACTGTTATGATCCAAAGCATCATCGACCCAGTGGAGAACAGCAGAGGAGCAAAGGAGCAGTAAAATTGATGTTCTCTCATCTCAAGAACGCAAACTGGCTAGATCTGTCTGAAAAGATCTTGGAAAAAAGAATAATGCATGGCCCTATGGACTGAGCCTTCCCAGGGCTGACTGCAAAGCTGACCGGAGCTGAGTTAGGGTTTGATCATGCTCATGGCAGGCTTTGGGAGGTAAAAACTTTGTTTAGCAAGGACTTGGCTTTTACAAAGTTCCAAAAATGAATTGTAGTAAGATAACTTAGTGGTGAAAGTAGATGACTATTTGTAGCTCCTCAAATGCAAGAAAGGATCATATCCCTTTCTTATCATAGAATCACAGAATGGTTTGAGGGACCTCACAGATCATCCAGTTCCGACCCCCCTGCCCTGGGCAGGGACACCTCCCACCACACCAGGTTGCTCCAAGCCCCATCCAGCCTGGCCTTGAACCCCTCCAGGGATGGGGCAGCCACAGCTTCTCTGGGCAACCTCTTCCAGTGCCTCACCACCCTCAGCAAAGACACCATACATTAGACACCAGCAAAGAAGTTCTTTCTGGTGTCTAATGTAAATCTCCCCTCTTCCAATGTACCCCTTGTCCTGTCACTCACTCCCTGACCAAGAGTCCCTCTCTGGCTCACCTGGAGCTCCCTTCAGATACTGGAAGGCTTCGTCCTCAAGTTAGAATTAGGGGTCTCTTCCCCAATAGCTGTTAGTTAAAAGGTTTTTCTTTCCCATGAAAAATGATGAAAGCAAAGTTTCTGATAGGAACTTCAGGATTTTGAGGAGAAAACCCCTACACTGTCCCCGTTAGTGCTGACAAAACTCAGTCTCTTACAGCACCTGTCCCCACACTACATTTCTCTTCTAAAGAATCATATCATTTATACCAAGTGTTAAAACTGAAGGACTTCCAGAAGCAGAACTGGCTGGATGCTATGGGATTTTCACTTTGTTTTGTGGGAACTTGAAATTAAGGTGGTGGTGATCTTTTGGTTTGTTTTTTTTTTTATCCTTTTTGTACATAAGGAATTTTTAAATTATGAAATTCCCCGAAGACACAAGGGCTGCTCTGGAATGTCCAGGGAACTGCTGATGACAGAAGTATTGAGATTAAGACACTTTGAAGGGCAGGAACACGACTGAGAACTCTGCCTGTTCTGTTCTTCTGCTGTTCCCAGTTTTCCAGCTCTGCTGAAAGCTCTGGCTATTCCAGTCCACGGCCTTCTCTTTTGGCAAAGAAACAAAAACCAAAGCTTCAAGAGTTTCTGGAGCAGAAAGTTAGCCATTCCTCCTTTCCTTCCCTAATCTGAGTCGATGGTTGAAGTGAGCCTTTGTTAAATATTTTAAGTGCGTGCTTCACCCCCAGCAACGGGACCCAGCGTTACGTGGGAGCCGCAGACAAGGAGCATTAGCTTTTAGGTCTTGCTGAGAAGCGCCTTGAATTGCTGTCCGCTGACAATAGCGGCAACAATCCCACTCTGGAGCTCAGTACACTGGTTTCTGAACACCTTTAAGACATCGACAAAGCTGTCAATATTTTATTTTTAGTGATCCTTTCAGAGGCATGTCAAGGGCAATTCTGGGAAAGCAGGGTTTAGAAAGAAAGAGAAGTTGCCGTGAGTCTGAAAAACTCTTCCTTCCATTTAAGATTGCTCAAAGTGCTTGAAAGTTTACGCAAAAGGACAAGAGAAACCATTTCTTTTCCAACCACAACACTGACACGAGAGACCCAGCAGTAAGTGACTCTAAAAAACAACGGGCTTGTGTCACTTCGCCCTTCTCAAAAGGGTACTTAAAGCATGAGCTCGTGGGTGGCTGGAAGCTTATAGAATAATTGAAATGTAAAGCATGGGCTTCCCGTCCCCAACCTCAGCATCCAGCATGGAACATGCCGCCCCTCTCCTAATCGCATCCCACCTCGTCCCCCTTCTCTCCTTCACCCCCAAACCCCTCAGCTTTCTTGCCCCAGCCCCTGCGTGTCCTCACAGCTTCCAGACATGCACTTCAGGGCGGAGGGGAGGGAGTTTCACTTGGAATTTTGTACGCCCACCTCCTCAAATTCTTCCAGGCTTTTCTTTCCCACTCCACATCCCCAGGGAGCCAAAGGTGAATGGCACGAGCCGCGGCCGTCTCCCGCCGGAGCAAAGGAAAACAGGCTGTCTGCCTCACGAGCACAAAGCCCGTGAACCTTCCGAAGCCCAGGCAAACGCCTCAAAAGCCCAAATCTGTCCTTCCCCTTGATATCTCCCACTCCCCTCTCTCTCGCTCGCTCTGTCCCCACAGACGCGCTGGTGGCAGGCTGCAAGGTATCGTGGTTTCAGCCAAATTTACCAAAACCTGATTGACACATGTCCCCCCCTCCCCACTTTGGGATAAAGAGAGGAGAGGAAAAAATTAAAAGAGATTCAAGAGTTTAGAAAATAACAGCCTTGTTACCCTGTTTTGTGTATGTTTACAAAGCAGAAGTGCTTTTTAACAGATTACAAACAGCAATCTCATTACTTCTCTTTCTTGCTGTTTNCCTCCTTGCAGGTGGGACCCCTTTACGTTTTTCCGTTTCCGACCCTCCAACGAGCAAATGACGAAAATTATCTGCCCTTGGTTCTTCTAGCAATAAGGATAAACAAGGGCCTCTCTGCACCATCCCTTGGGGTAATCAGGTCTTATCACTGCGAGACGAAACAGCTCTGAGAAATGTGCTGGTAATTTCAGAGTTTAGTCAGTTAGAAGAGGCCCAGCTAAGAAAGTAAAACTGTAAAACAGAAAATTGGTTCGTTTTACCTCAAACCAGGACACAAGGAGATTCGGAAATGGAGTCCCCATCAAGGCATCTCCTAGGGTGGGGGTTTTGTTGGTTTTTTTTCTTTTTTTCTTTTTTTTTTTCCTCCGGCACAAAAGAAAAAGAAAGTTTATGTGTGAAATGGCCCCAACAAAATTTAATACAGGAGAAATACAAATGAGGCATGGAGGAAACAAAACCCAAACGATGGGGGTTTTTTATTGCCGTTTTGTCTTCCAGAGTGGAGAGAAAGAGCTGACGGGAGCCAGCGAGATGCTGGCAGCGCTGGCAGGCAGGAAGGAACAGGGTCTTGCTACATTGCTCATGACATTTCCAGACCAGATCTCTGTTTCACACCAGAAATACACAACTCTTGGGTTTTATAAAAGCAGTGGTGGCCTGTTCCATGACAAACTTTTAAATTCCATTGCATAGACACAGATGGAGGCGCAATGCCAGAACCACTGCGTTTGCAGAATATTTTCCAGGAGGCACCCGTGTATTTTCCACCCATCACTTGCCACGGGCTCACGACGTTGTTTTCCGTTTTTTTAGGGAGCAAATGGACAGATGGAGGCGGGACGAAAATGCCAGCTTTTACTACTGGACAGTGAAAGATTTTTCTCCTGAGCAGAGTCGCAGCACGGAAGGTGGAAGGAAAAAGGATGTGAACTTACGGCTTCCATATGCTCCGTCGGAGGGACCGGCTGTGCCGCCGGCAGGAGGTCACCCGTGCCCGAGTTTCTTGGATACAAAAGCATCGCGTGCTTCTGTCATTTGCTTTCGTGCTGGATGTAGTTTGCAAGGCTGTTCTGGAAACACACACCTGAACAAAAGGACTGGGAAGGTTTGCAATCACAGCTCTCGTTCCCTGGAAACCGGTCCTACAGCGGCCATGGCGCCACGCAGAGACCGGGGGCAGCTCATCACACCTCCGGGGTTGCTCCATCTCTGCTGCCGAGCAGAGGCACTAATGGATTTTGGTTTAATTCTGGTAGCCTTCTGTCTCAGACTCGTGTTCATTTAATTCCTTAAAGCAGGCTTTTAAAATGCTGTGCTGGGGTACACCTAAAAGTGCCATTAAAATGTCCCGGTTCTCTGTGTTTAGAGGAGAGACAGAATGCTGTTCAGTCCTCTTGTCACTTCTCCTTTTGTTACTACAGAACGACCTTCTTTTCCCTCTTTTTGATGGCAATTAGACTTTTATTTCAGGGTGCAGCTAAAATACCATGCAGTTGCCAGCAGCAGTTTGGACTTTTGATTATAGAGGCTGCAAAAGGAAGGGACAGGGCAGACAAAAGAAGGTTTGCCGATACTGAACGGTGACTGAAGGGCTGTCAAGTCCATTGCAGTGGAACATTTTCGCATGACATTTACAGGGAAGAGGATGAACCGTCCAAGCTGGACTTGCTTTCATTGTCAGAACAATACCGCAGTCTTTTAAGAGAAGGAATTGGCATCCTCCAGGTGCCAATACCTGTTAGCCTCAGTCCCACCACGCACTTTCATAGAATCATAGAACAGTCAGAGTTGGAAGGGACCTCACAGATCATCGAGTTCCAACCCCCCCTGCCCTGGGCAGGGACCCCTCCCACCACACCAGGTTGCTCCAAGCCCCATCCAGCCTGGCCTTGAACCCCTCCAGGGATGGGGCAGCCACAGCTTCTCTGGGCAGTCTGGGCCAGGGTTTCACCACCCTCACACCAAACAAATTCTTCCTGATATCTAATCTAAATCTGCCTTTTTCCAATTTAAAACCCTTCCCCCTTGTCCTGTCCCTCCCCTCCCTGACCAAGAGTCCCTCTCCAGCTCTCCTGGAGCTCCCTTCAGATCCTGGAAGGCTGCTCCAGGGTCTCCCCGGAGCCTTCTCTTCTCCAGGCTGAACAGCCCCAGCTCCCTCAGCCTGTCCTCACAGCAGAGGGGCTCCAGCCCTCGGAGCATCTTGGTGCCCTCTGCTGGACCTGTTCCAGCAGGTCCATGTCCTTTCTGTGTTGAGGACTCCAGAGCTGGACACAGGACTCCAGGTGGGGTCTCAGGAGCGCAGAGCAGAGGGGGACTAAATTCTGGCCAGTTTAGTCTCAGGGTGTCCTCTTCTAAGCAAGGCTCAATCATAGAATCACTCAGATTGGAAGGGACCTTTCAGATCATCGAGTCAATGTCCTTTTACCAACAGTGGAACCCATGCAAACCACAACCAGAACAAAAATCACCCAAAGAGCTCGTGGCTGAGGTGGAACAAGGCCCGGCAAGTTCTGGAAATCAGTATGAAATTCGGCTCCTCTGAGCCCCACAATCTTTCAAATACTGTAGGGAGCAGCAACTTTATACACGAGGCAGTGCCTTCTCCTTCCAGAAGCACAGAAGTTCTCATGATCAGCATTTTATTGTTGTTTTTTTTTTAACTTTACTTTTTAAACTTAACTCAATCAACTTAACTGTGACTGAAGTGAATCAAAGATCTCCCAAGGTAGAAACACCCCCCCCCCAAAAAAAAAAAAAAAAAAAAAAGGCATCTCCCTTGCCCTGTTTGTTCTCCTTGAACCAGCATGAAGCAACCCCACAGCCACTACTCTTCTGCTAAAGCATTTTCCAGTTCACTTTGCACCAGCGACGGCACCAACACAAAGTACACGGCCCGGGAGATTCCTGCTGGAATGGAGCATCATCTATTTCTACAAGTGCCCCTATGGAAAGCAGGGTGTTTTAGTAAGAGCACAGATGTTTTCTGTATTTTGCTCAAGTATTTTCTTCTCCTGAAAGGCACTTACTCTGGGACGGTTAACAAGACAGATTAATTCATGTGGATCCTTGCAGCAGAGAAGGGCTGTCACTGGTGGGGAGAGAGGTTTGATTATATTATTCCCTATTGTCAACACAGGCACTTTATAATAGATTTATGGCTAATAAAATCTTTTAGTAGTAGAGGGTCCTTGAGTTTCAATTTTGCACCTTTGGCCCTTGCTCAAATCACCAGCAGATGCAGGCATTAATAAAACCAAATAGCACGTGGATACTAAAGAGGCATATGGCCGGGTACTCAATAAAGGCAGTAAAACACAGGAGAGGGATCTTTACAGTCTGGCCTGACCTAATGGAATTATTCTTTCAATAATAAAATTACTCTTTACCGACACATGATATAATATACCTCGGATCAGAGAAGTAATTCCCAGAAAATTCAGGAGTTTAGAGTTGATGCTGCTCAATGGCAAGTTTGAAAATCTGATGTGAGTTCACCAACATGGACTGACGAGGAGAAAACTGAACTATGGCTAAGGAAGCAAACAAAAGAAGTGGAAAATAAAGAAAAGACAGGGCTTTCCACAAAGCTTCCTTTATGTAATGATCTCTTTTCAGCCGGTGGCTTGGGTCGAGACTCCAGGACTCCAGGACAGTTTGCCAGAATGCATCAGGGATCTATCAAACCTTTCCTTAAACTCAAGCCTGAGATGCTCCAAACAGCAGACCCTGGGTACAACTTAACCTCATTTGGCTCCTCTGCTGATCGATCCTCGCCTACTGTGTTATCAATAAGCTGTGATGCCAGCAGGGAGAGCAATGAGAAAACTCCTTAGCTGACCACGCTCTGAAATCCAGCCCCTTTCCTCCAGTCCAGGGGAAGCAGCCCATGTCTGCAAGAAGGGAGCGGTAGGGCCAGGAGCAGAAGACAGCAGTTCTGGTCACCATGCTTTGACGTCCTGCAGAGAGAAATCACCTCCTTGTCCAGATCCAGCAGATCCATCACAGAATTTACAGCCAAGCACAGGTTGGAATCCCATCCAACTGGATGTGCTTCACATCCGGGTCTGGATTCACACCCAGATTTTGCCAAGCAAAACTCTAGGCCAGCAGCAGCACAGACCACCCTTGGAGAGCAGAGAACTCTTTAACTTCTTCACATGGGTTGAAGAAGCATGGTTCTCAAAGCATGTCAAGTGCATGGGTCATGTGCATGGGACTTGCTCCCCAGATCCCAGCCAACATAATGGAGGATGGGCACCACTTCTGCCATCCTGCCCATGCTGTGCCCAGGCAGGAGGCAGCTCAGGACCCCCACAGCCCCTGCTGACAGCAGAGGGCACGGTGTTGCCTCCAGATGTGACCACAAATCAGTGCCAGCTTTGCTCCCTTATTGACCTTGGCCTCTCGGGGCTTTGATGCTGTTCCCAGTGACATCAATGTGGAGACCTAGAGGGCAGGCACCCCACAGCGTGGTGCTGGGGAGCAAAAGGCTCCCAAAAGGCAACTTAGACTTTCTGTCTGTACAGCCTGGAGAAGAGATCACGGCAGTGACTGCCAGAAGAAGTCAGAGCACGCAAGGCAGTTTCAGACCCAGAGGCTGCCATACGCATCCAGTGTACTGCAAGCCAGGTTTGTTGCTAATTAAATCCTTTCTCTTGATTATTTATAGCCCTCTATTTACTGGCTCATTGATTTTAGAGGCCATGTTAGTTTTCTTTTTTACATGTCTGTCTGAATGGCTAGATTATAACTTATTACACAAAGAACAAGTGAATTGGTGTCAGAGTGATCTATTACACAGCTGGTCTGTGAGCAAAGGGCCTCTGTCTTTGACTCTGGCGTACTGAGAAGACAGGGAAAGATGCTGAGCCCAGTTCCTTTGGTGCAAAGGAAGATTGTCCTCCCTGTCAGGGGCTGTTTTGGGAAGTTCAGGACATTGGCTCCATGCAGTGCCTTCTGGTGCTGGCGGAGGGTTAGAGAGGAGATAGCTGGGGAGGTGGAAACAGAAGCTGTCTTTGAAAACACCAGAGGCATGGATGGTAGAGGGAAAAGGGTGCTTGCTGCCCATAATAATTATGGGCAGCAAGCCCATATTTATGGGATGGTAGTTGAAATTAGTAGGCAGCAGGCTTGAAAATAAGAGGAAGCTGTTCAGGAAGCAATGAGGAGCTTTGAGCACCTGGTCTGGTGGGGGTGTCCCTGCCCAGGGCAGGGGGTTTGGAACTGGATGATCTTGAAGGTCCCTTCGAACTCCAACCATTCTATGATTCTAGGAGCTCTGCCATGGGTTGCTGTAGGAGCTAGAGATTTGCACAATTTCAGAACCAGAGAAGCTGATGGGAGAAGAGAGACCCTGAAGAGATGCTAAGAACAAAGTGGCTCTGGTTTGGGAAACTCCACAGGACTGTGGGAGCACCCAGGAGAACCAGTGCTTTGGGCTTTCTGCATCCTCACACCCTGCTTTTGCCAGCTGCTGCTGGTCACTGTCGGACGGGGAACAGCCTGAGCCAAGAGAGCTGTTCCAAACTGACCTTAAATGTGTTAAAGCTCAAAAAATCAAAGAAGGAGCTGGGAAGCACATTTAACCCGGTGCCCTGAGGCAGTTTGACCAGGCAGGAATGTCCCACAGCGGCTCAAGCGACCACAAAACCTTCAGACTTGCCCAAACCCACCGAGGGAGCACAGATCAAGCGCTCAGCCCGCAACCGCATTAACTGTGCTGCACGAGAGGACAGAAGGCTGGCTTCATACCCACCCAGACCTGGGGTTTAAAGATCCAATTGCCGGTGGGAACCAGCCTTTCCTGGCATATTTATGTGGCCTTTCAGCACGAGTACCTTGAGATCAAGCCTTTCCAGCTGTTGCAGCCCTGTGTAGCTGGGAGGGAGCTCCGGGCTCTGGGCTGAGCGTGGCAGAGCAGGGGTTACGCCTGCCCCAGAACAAAGCGGCTGCTGCGGCTGCCCCAGGAGCCAGCATTGAGTCTGGCAGCCGCAGGAGGTGCAGGGTTCAGAGACCACGTCCATCATCACAGTGCTGCAGCAGGCATCCTGCACAAACCAGTTAGCCTTTTCCTTTAGGCAGCAGGTCTGGACTGGTTTCTGTGTTATCTCACCACTCCGAGGACGATGGCAGAGATGCAGCGTGGACTGGGCCATGTATGAAACCAGGATGGGTGGATCTGAGCCACGTCTGCCATGGAAGACCTCAGGCTGCAGCACAAGCATGACCCTTAGCTTGGTTTTGAGGCCACCTGAGTGCCCGTACCCAAGTTTTTATAAAACTTTTATAACACTTGGTCCTCCAGCAGAAGCTGCGGCTGCCCCATCCCTGGTGGGGTTCAAGATCAGGGTGGATGGGCCTTTGAGCAACCTGGTGTGGTGGGAGATGTCCCTGCCCAGGGCAGAGGGGTGAAACTAGGTGATCTTTTAAGGTGCCTTCCAACTCTAACCATTCTATGGTTCTATGATCTCCTGCCCCACCTGATGTGGGGTATCTGCACACACCCCCCTGCATGTACCCAAGCAGCAAAGCCTCAGTCCAAACCAAATCCCCCCTCACACCCTGTAAGGGCTTTCTGACTCCAGGTACACATGAAAAAAAAACTTTGTGCTGTTGTGAGGCTGCAAAGCTGACACTTTTTATTGCTGTTCAGGGGAATTTTTCCAAGTGTCAGGTCGCCCACTGCTATGTAAACCTGTAGCTGACCTTTAAATTTACCGTATTTGCAAGAAAAGAAAAGAGGTTCTTCCCCTCTATTCACCAATTGCTTTGTGCTTAAAAGAAATAAACTTTTTGTTTCACTAATCATAAACACAAAAGGTTCCCCAGAGGGCTGTTTAAGACTACAAGCCAGTTAAAAAGAACATTTGCATGAATTAAAGAGCAACAACAAGTCACCACTGATCTAAGCTTCTTTCTAGTGCTTAACTAGTGCCTGTGGGTGGGGAAAAGCAAGACAGATCAGTAGGAGGTAAGAAAGACCAAAACTGGGATATTTGTTCTGCTTTACAGCACGTTTCCCAAGCAGCAGCCGGGGGAACAATCCCTGTCCTTCTCCAGCCCCGTGGTCACGTTATGCCTGGATGGGTGAGAAGGCATAAAGGACAACAAGCCCTTCTACAACGACTCCTACTTTTTGTCTCCCACTGGGATTAAGGGGGGAAATAAAGGCAGCTTTCAAGCTGATTTCCACTGTTCAGAGGTGCCACAGCACAAGGAGGGCAGAGCTGGCCGTGGGGACCACGTCGGGCACCATCCCTCACCAGGCACAGCGGGCTTTGTTGGGGCTCTTCCTTCACAGACCCCAGGTGAAACCACCAGCTCTGCTGAAACAGGCTTTAATTACATGACAGGAATAAAACCTACAAAGTGTGTATATCCGTGGTGATTGAATACATAGGTATGTGCTATAAAACATGCAAAATACATTGTTTGCTCATGCCTATGTCTTACTATTGGTCCTTTTCTTCACCTAAATTCTTATTTATAGATGTCTTTAATAAGCATGTAGATAGAATAATTGAGTCACAGAATGGTTCAGGTTGGAAAGGACGTTAAAGCCCATCCAATTCCAACCCCCCTGCCCTGGGCAGGGACACCTCCCACCACACCAAGTTGCTCCAAGCCCCATCCAGCCTGGCCTTGAACCCCTCCAGGGATGGGGCAGCCACAGCTTCTCGGGGCAACCTGGGCCAGGCTCTCACCACCCTCACTCACAGCAAAGAAGTTCTTCCCCAGATCTCATCTCAATCTCCCCTCTTTCAGTGTCAAAACGTTCCCCCTTATCCTGTGGCTCGCCTTCCTCATCAAGAGTTCCTCCCCAGCTTTCCTGGAGCCCCTTTAGGGACTGGAAGAGGCTCTAAGGTCTCCCTGGAGACCGCTGTCAGCATGCTGGGACACACAGGTTGTGTCCCAGAGATCCAGTGGGAGCCCAGGAGAGCTTTCCCGTGGGGTGGGAAATGGCTGCGTGGTAGGATCCAGCCTGGCAGTGGTGAAGAGAGCACTTCCCTGTGAGGCTGGTGTCCTCCTCCATGGACGGCTGGCAGTGCTCGCCCAGTGAGAAACGGAGGCAGCAATTTAATTTCAAATATCCTGGAGGGACTCCCACAATGAAAAGTCTGCGGAAGGATGTAAACTCTCTGCTACTGCCACTGGCAAGTAAATATTTTTTCCAGGCACAGCAGTGCTGCACTTATCTGAGAGTGGCAGCATCTTCTCAGATGCTGAGCTGAGCCTCTGAAAAGTGTGGCCAGTGGGTGGAGGGAGGCCATTCTCCCCCTCTGCTCTGCACTGAGGAGGAACTTCTTTGGGGTGAGGGTGTCAGAGCCCTGGGAGAGGCTGCCCAGGGAGGGTGTGGAGTCCCCTTCTCTGGAGACCTTTAAGATGCCTGGATGCAGTCCTGAGTGATGTGCTCTGGGCAATCCTGCTTGAGCAGGAGAGTTGGATGGGATGATCTCAAGAGGTCCCTTCCAACCTTGACAATTCCCTGATATTGAGCAGAGGACGATCTCACCAGCTGAAACTGATCTGGGGAGCTTTAACCTCAGCAGCAGCTATAGGAGCCACACCGCTGGCATTTCCACACCAGATCGATACTGACCTGACCCCAGGTACTGCTTTCAGCTTTTTGTCAGGGTTTAAGCTTGTCATTCCTTGTACGTTCTGTACAAGAAAAGCAAGTGCATCTACACGTAGCAGCTGTGGGACCGGTGGGAGGATGCTGTGTGCACTGCACTCACGTCACAGGGATGCTCCTTTGGGCAGCTGTGTTTTTGCAGCATGCTGGGAGCTGATCAGGGGCATTCCTTCCCTGGAACATCACCTGGTGGCCGTTGTTCAGAAGTCCTGTCACATCTTCCATCCCCCTCCTTCACACTGCACCACGTGCCACCCATCCAGAGTCACAGCAGTGTCCCTGCCCGTGCATTTACTGCTTTACACAAAAAAGGTATCTCCATGCCCAAAGGAGATACCCTTGTCCCTCCCCAGGACAAGAGGAAATTGGCACAAACTGGAACATAAGAAGTTCCATCTAAACATGAAGAGGAACTTCTTCACTTTGAAGGTGGCAGAGCCCTGGCAGAGGCTGCCCAGAGAGGTGGTGGAGTCTCCTTCTCTGGAGACATTCAAACCACACCTGGACACGCTCCTGTGGGACCTGCTCTGGGTGACCCTGCTCTGGCAGGGGGTTGGTCTGGATGATCTCCAGAGGTCTCTTCCAACCCCATAGCATTCTGTGATTCTGTGAAAGCCTTACCACTCCTTGTCAAGCAAGTGGTAAGGCAGCATCTTTCCAGGTTCAGGATTTTAAACAATGACCTCTGCTACCCCCTCCACACATGTGCTCTGAGTGACTCTGATAAGGCAGTTTCACCATCAATCTCCTGTACCTGCTGTGGGGCTTTTGTTCCTGTCACACACCATTTTCCCCAGGAAATTCACCTACAGCGGCGAGGAGCTTGGTGAAAAGGAAAAAGAGGTTTTAAGTTCCCTCAGGGAGGAAAACGGTCCCACTGCTTTTCTGAAATGGTTTCTTGTTTTGCCAAAATCCACATAAATAGGACTTGAGTGCTTTGTCCTATTTCTCACGTGGAGTCCTCTTGCTGCCAGACACATGCAGTCGCTGTTTGGGCATCCAGCAAGGGGAAGACAGCAAGAGGCAAGGGGAGGTTGGTGCATCTCCCCAACAACTGCCTGAAAGGAGGGTGTAGCCAGCGGGGGGTTGGTCTCTTCTATCATGGAACAGGAGATGGGACAAGAAGAAATGGCCTCAAGATGCACTAGGGGAGGGTAGAGAGGACATTAGGAAAAATTTTTTCACCAAAAGGGTTATGAAGCCTTGGAAGAGGCTGCCCAGGGAAGTGGTGGAGTCACCACCCCTGGAGGTATTTAAAAGCTGGGCAGACGGACATGGTTTGGTGGTGGCTTTGGCAGTGTGAGGTTGATGGTTGGACTCTATCTCAAAGGTCCATTCCAACCTAGACCATTCTAGGAAGCAGTTGGCATTCTGAGCCCAGTGGTTCAAACCTGATGCTATTTGTTTATCTACGAGAAACAGCAACCCACAAGCATAAAGGTGCTATTTATTATTACTGCTATTACAACAGAGGGAATGCTGGGCTGTCTGCTGCCTTTCCCCAGCACAGCTGGCCAAGGCAGAAAGCCATCTGATGGGGACAGCCATGCAGGTGTGCTGCCACCTGACATCCACCAGCATGGCCCACAAGATGAGGGGTCTCATACATGTTAGAGGAGCCCCAACATTTCTCCTCTGTATCAGTCCAGTGGATGAAGCACTGGATGATGATGGTATAGAATCATAGAA
>VZRU01019421.1:3665-38338 GCA_013398155.1 Pedionomus torquatus | reverse complement strand
AAAAAAAAAAAAAAAAGAAACCAACAAAAAAGAGTTCAACTAACTAAATTAAAGAAGCTTTCAGATACAGTAAATAACAACATCAAGATCTAGCAGACTAAACATTTGCTGAGTAGCTAGAAATAAATCATGAGTGTCACTTCAACAAAAATAAGCCAGTATCAAAATACAGATGACACTTTATCAGCAAACAGAAATTTGCTATCATTAAAGTACAAATCCCTATCAAGAGGAAAAAGTTGTTTAAATGACAAGTAAAACTAATAGATATGTCATGTTTTTTCTCTGTTATATAGAGTGGAGGTTATGTACTTGGTTTCAAAATAGACCCTGTGGAGAAACTACAGGAGGCAGTGAAAGAAATTAATTCGCTTCACAGAGTTTATTCAGCTAACCCTATATTTGGAGTGGATTATGAAATGGAAGAAAAGGTACTCTGCTCATTTATTTTAAATTAGATACAATATTGTGCTAATAGCAGTAATAAAAATATATTAAACATATCAGACACGTGGATTTACTTCAGTATTTTAATTTGCAGCCTCAACCTCTTGAAGATGTAACAGTAGAGCAGGTTCAAGATGATGTGGAAATAGAATCTGATGAGCATACAGATGCTTTCGTGGTAAGGTGCTCCACAGAAAACTAAACAATAAAATAATTCTTGTTTGATTAGTCAGATGTAAGTAATGTGCAGCTGTAGTTCTCTATTAAAAATAAGCTCTAACAGAACTTTCTATATTTAAAAACACACCACATGCCTTTTATTTAAAATCTTGATTGCTACCAGAATATGTTCTGTGTATGGATCTTTAATTTAAAACAAATTATTATTCAAAATAAATAGTAGTAGATATTTAAAGTAATAGTTGTATGTGGTTTCTCAGTGCATTAAGATCAGGAATAGCTTGAAAACAAACTATTATAAAATCAAATAGAGTATATTACAGCAAGTTTTTTGTTCTCTTGGAGCAGATTAATAGATGGTGATATCTGTACACTCACTATTCATCTAAGATTCAAACCTGGAAGATTTTTAGAAAGGCAGCCGTAATTTTGAGTCACTCCTGACAACCTTTGCACTCCTGGTACCGGTTTACAAAACTGTCTTAGTATCTGTCCCCAAATATTTCAGGAAAACTTACTTTTAAACGCATTAGGTTTTTTTCTTTACATTTTTGCATGTTTTTATTCACCTTTTCCTTAAAGGTAGATTCTGTTTGGTGTATTGGTGCCTTTGTCACCTGAAGTAACTTACTGTGTTTTATATGTTCTAAAACAAAAACTGGAAGCTGTAAATGATTAGGAAGTGGTTCCTATAGAAAACATAGATTGTCCAGGACCTGAGGAGTGGCTCCACACCAATATTCCATGACAGTTAACAAGTGGGATGTGGGCTTATAGAGCTTGAGACCCAGCTGAGCAGGAAGAGGCTTTCTTTGCTGCCCCTTGCCAGTCCATAGGGGCAGCTGGAGCAAGATTAGGCTATTTTTGGTAAATATGAAGATCTAGAACCTCCTGGTCCACAGACTTCTAGAGTTCCAGGTATTTTCAGAGATCTCAATTTCCAAACATACAGAATGGGAAAGATTGTACCTCAGTTTGTCTTTATATTAACATTCTGTTCCCTATACAGTATTTGTCAGCCTAACAAATTTAATATGAAAATGTTACCATTTAAAAATCTTTGTTGATTATGACGGAAAATTCAAAGATTGGTGTTTAATGAAAAGTAACACAATCCCAACTCCTGTTAGAGCCCTCTTGTAAATTATTCAACGTAGAAAAAAAAATTCTGGTCTTGCTTACAAAACAAAAATAAAACCCATATGGACTGATTTGTGATTTGTTGAAAAAAAAAATAATTAGGAAATACAGTTTTGACTCCAAGGAATTATTAGCACATCTGGTTTTAGACTTTTTTTCTTTTGAAGATGCGAGTTTGTGGTTCTGTTTTGTTCTGATTTTTTTTTTTTTTTTTTTGCAGGCTTACTTTGCAGATGAAAACAAGGTAAGAACATTTTTATCTTTTTTTCATACTATCTGGTTTTCATTGTTAAAATGAGATAATAAAATTTAAAAGTACCTTCTGCTTTATTTTCTCTCACATCTTGTGCATTCAAAAAAGCAACATGACCGGGAGCCTGTTTTTTCAGAAGAACTAGGACTTGCAATAGAGAAGCTAAAGGATGGATTCACACTCCAGGGACTCTGGGAAGTCATGACCTGATTTAGATTGGCATGTGATTTCCGAAGCGAGGAAAGACTCTCAGTTTTTACCAGGCTTGTGAGATCTGTAGAAGTGAATTTAGAAATATCAGAGCAGCAGAGAAGGGATGTGCTAAAGCTAAAGAGCATTAGATAATACGCCCTCAGGATATGTCATAAAGGAAAGATTATTCAAAACCCTGGTACGTGCAACAGCTTTTTATTTATTACATTTTCTGTAAGTAGTAGTAGAACAGTATCTACTATGGGAAGGGGCTGTAGGAAGCCCTGCCCCCTTGGGCAGTCACGTGTTCCACAAGCCCCAGAAGCCCTGCCTGTCCTCTGGTCCCATGATGTAAGGAGCAGAGAAGTCTTTCCCTCTGTGGTAATAAGGACCTGGAAGTCCCTCCCCACTACATTCATGGTGGCTCCCATTGTATTTCAGCTGCCATCATGTAAAATGTCATTCCCTACATGTTTTTGTACTACTTTTTGATTGGCAGGCTACAGGGTTTGACACACTCTGACTCCAGGTGTTTTCAGGTGTGGGATTGGCAGGACCAACCACACCATCCTGCTTCTCCCAGAAGGCTGTTGAAGCAGGAAGCACTTTCCCCTAAGAAGACAGGGGCTGCCATGGTGTTTCAGCCACCTTTTTTTTTTTTTTTTAACAACTTCATGGCCCATGTGTTTACATTCTGCCCTGTGATTGACTGATTGACTGCCTGGATCTGGCAGTGCCTGCCATTTTACCTGGAAGTATGTCAAAAGAGGAAGCTTCCTCTTCCTGCATACACAGAGTACACCATTTGAGACAGGGCAGCGTGTGGTACGTAGCTTGATGCTCAATGTGCTGATGTATTTATACAGTGATGTGCTTTCCCATAACAGCGATATCTAAATCAAATTCCCGTAACTTGTGTAATGTTGTGCAATGTCAATCTCATCACATTCAGAACATGTTGTAGGTAGGCATATTGGCTGTGTCATCGCAGCAGTACTGTGTTCCTCAGAACTTTGACAAAAAGCAATACTGTTCTCACGTCTCATGATTTTGTTATATGTTCAGCGCATATCATTGCAGGTGCTTCATTGTAATCCAAATATCCTCATGCAGGTTATCTGGGGTTTGGGCATTGGTTGGTTGGTTGGGGTTTCTTTTGGCTGGAGTACTTTTTTTAAGGAATGGTCTAGAAAAAAGTACACATGCCAATAGCTTCTGTGTCTGAGTCATTAGACCTTTATGATGTTATGTGTTAGAGAGAAATGAGTCATTTATTGTTCAAAGGAAGATTGCAGCTGTTACGTTTTCTAGTGACATAAGACCTCTGCGCTATTTTCTATAAGTAGAAAAAGTCAAATGAGATCTACTATCAGCTGTTGTTTTAGCAGCTGACTGTTACAGTAAGTAACTGTGGTGTGAGCATAACTGTGGTGTTTGTAGAAAATCTTTCAAAGTATATATTTTAATGAGATACTACCTATATTGAAAAGCAATAATAATTTCAATAAACTTTGATAAAGTTATACCTCTTTGTTGGTCTTGCATTCAAATAGTTGTATTTTTATCTGATTTCCATTACATTCAAAGAACGTATGGGTAAAAAAACACTTGCTGTATGGGCAAAATACAGCCCTTCATCAAGGTACATTAAACAACTTAAAATGTCAAATTTGATCCATATTTCCACCTTTGATAAAAATCTAAATGTTCCCAATCTAAATTGTGACAGTTTAAACATACACATAATTTTTCTAAATTCACATTCACTTTTCAAACTACTTATCTGATTTGGGGCTATTTTAGTTTAAATTCATGGTTTTTTTTATTTTTTTTTTAAATTTATACATTATTTAATGGATGTGCAATATGGTGAATTACGTGTTTTGCATTCTTTGTTCTACCTTTCCATGTACTCTTTTTAGTTTAGTTTAATAGTTTCTAGTACAGTCAAATTTAAAAGGATTGATAATGTTTCCAGATTGTCTGAAATGAGGAAGGGTGTTTATTAAGAAGAGCTGCAGGCTTCATTTTAAATAATTTTTGAAAACAGAATTTTACCTGAATAATATCTATCTTATGTCTGAACAGTAGGGTTTTGGTTACCAATAAATATAGCCAAATGGGTATTAAGAAGCAGCTCAAATTTAAATTCAAAGCCTTATCAATATCTGAAGAAATTGTAGATGTGATATGGGTATGTAAAAAACAGAATAATCTTAAAGCATAGATAATTGATGCAAAATTCTGGAAGTTTTGGATCCTTATAACTGCAGTAATGAGATGTATTAAGCGACTCTGAAGAAGTGAACAGTGGTTGCAGCTGACAGCTTGATTAATAATATTTGGTAACATGTATATTTGCAATCTCACTCACAGCTGTCTCACTGAGGGTCAGATTCTGCTGTCCTTACTCATGTCAAATAATGCCTTAAATCGCACGTAATCTCATTGATTCAATGTGGAGAATGATGGTACAACCTGACCATGGTGACTAAAAGCAACAGTTGCTTCTTTCAGTCTTTGACAGCTGCCAGAGCAACTCTTTTTTTTCCAAACCATCCAACCTAAATTCCGACCTGCAGGAGTATGTGCCTATATTTAGGAAGTGAGATTAAGTTGCAGAGGCTTCGGGCAGGGCAAAGCACATTGGTCTGCCTTTTTTACGGGCAGACCTTTGGGCAGACAACAGCTAAAGCTTTCTGCTCCCTCCCCTTTCCCAACTGTTTGCGAAATGGATTCCCAGAGGGAACTCACTGAAGAGCTCAGACTTTACCAATCCACCCTCCTTCAGGATGGTCTCAAGGAGCTTCTCGAAGAGAAAAAGTTTGTAGATTGCTCTCTAAAAGCCGGTGACAGAAGCCTGCCTTGCCACAGATTGATTCTGTCGGCATGTAGCCCTTATTTTCGTGAGTATTTCTTATCCGAGCAAAATGAAGAAAAAAAGAAGGAGGTAGTTCTAGATAACGTCGACCCGAATGTCCTGGATATGATTGTCAAATACCTTTATTCAGCAAGTATTGATCTTAATGATTCTAACGTGCAAGATATTTTTGCTTTGGCCAGTCGCTTTCAGATCCCTTCTGTATTCACTGTGTGTGTCTCCTATCTTCAGAAGAGGCTCGCTGTCGGTAACTGTCTGGCCATCCTTCGATTGGGTGTTCTGCTTGATTGCCCCAGACTGGCGTTTTCTGCCCGTGATTTTGTTTCAGATCATTTTGTGCAGATCTGCAAAGAAGAGGACTTCATGCAGCTTGCCCCGCATGAACTTATCTCAGTTATTTCACCTGACAGCTTAAATGTAGAGAAGGAAGAACTGGTATTTGAAGCAGTAATGAGGTGGGTCCGAACAGACAAGGAGAACAGAGTAAAGAGCCTGGGGGAAATTTTTGACTGCATACGTTTTCGTCTTATGCCAGAAAAATATTTCAAAGAACATGTTGAGAAGGATGATATAATTAAAAGCAACTCAGACCTTCAGAAAAAAGTGAAGATTATTAAGGATGCTTTTGCTGGAAAACTGCCTGACTCTAGCAAAAACACAGAAAAGTCAACCAAAGGGGAGGTGAATGGCGATGTAGGAGATGAAGATTTGCTGCCTGGCTACCTAAATGACCTTCCCAGGCACGGCATGTTTGTCAAAGACCTCATTCTTCTGGTTAATGACACTGCTGCCGTAGCCTACGATCCTCTTGAAAACGAATGCTACCTAGCAGCCCTAGCAGAACAGATTCCCAGAAATCATTCCAGTATAGTCACCAAACAAAACCAGGTCTACATTGTTGGAGGACTGTATGTGGAAGAGGAGAACAAGGATCAGCCTTTCCAGTCATACTTCTTCCAGGTAATAAGATTTATAATCATTGGTGCAACAATAGGTGCTCGTAGGAGTTACTAAAAGGTGTTCTGAGTCTATGCAATGGAGTTGTCTGGTCTCTGTTGGGGTTGGTCTCTTCTCCCAGGTCACAGGTGGTAGGACAAGGGGAAATGGCCTCAAGTTGCACCAGGGGAGGTTCAGATTGGATATCAGGACACATTTTTACACTGAAAGGATACATTTTTACACTGGCTGCCCAGGGAAGTGGTTGAGGCACCATCCCTGGAGGTATTCAAAAGACAGGTTGACAGCGCTTAGTGACATGGTATAGTGATGGTTTTTTTAATCAGATTTAGGCTGATGATCTTAAAGGTCCCAACCTAGACAATTTTACGATTCTATCTACAGAGAGCTGTTTCTGTCTTGGAGAGATAAATGGAACCAAGGGCCTTGTATCTTCTCTTTCAAGATCAAGTCCCTGGTGGTATCTCAGAAAAGATACTGTATCTACACAGTGGCTTTCATTGTTTAGGGCCCAGATTTTTCATGCTACAGATACATAAATTTAGGCCTAGTCATATTTTTGTGAAATACCTTTTGTGAATTTATGTAGCTTCTGTGATGTCTGTCTTTTTCTGCATCTGAAGTATTTTGATGACAGCAGTAATGTGTGTATTTTAAGTACCACTTGTTGATAAAATTTCAGAAGTTATTTTGTAACATCTGTTTAAAAATCTAAGGGCGTTCTAAAATATGTAATTTAGAGGTAGAAGTTTTTTTTTCCTGGCAAACTGTCAATGTCAGTACACTGAATACCATGTTTCAACCAAGAGAATAATTTTTTTATCTTTGTATGTCTGTGTAAGCTTATGACTGATTAATACAAAATGTAACTTCCACAACTTATTTCAGAAAAAATAGCAAAAAAAGTTTGGCATTCTTACACCATAAACTAAGTCTGTCTGCTTTGGGGGATATTTAAATTCTCATAATGAATTCCGAAGTAGGCTGCTGGCCATGTCCTGTCTTTAGGTACATTGGCCTAAAAGAGTTGAAAGTAGGTCCTGTTTCAATATGAAATAAAGCAGAGTGATAAGCAGTAATAGAATTTTTACTACCTGAAGGCTTAAAAAATGCAAATACTAGATGTTAGAGGGAGTATGGCTCACTGTTTTCACATTCAGTAAGAGTTGGTTTCAGGCATTTGTGACATCTACAAGAGGGAAGTCTTGGTTTGCTAGAGAGTGATTAGTACTGTTTCGTCTCCTTATGTGTGGTGTAAAACACTAAGCACTGAAGTGCAAAACTTGTTACAGAAATATTCTTTTAGTATAAATAGTGTTGATGTCATAATGTATAAAATCCAGAACCGAATAGTCTAAATCTCAGGCTACTAGAAAGGGGCCTCTGAAAACTAAACCTCATGACCAGTATAAAAAATTGAAGTTTTCAGAATCCCGCTTTGTATGTCTACATCCATTTCCTGAAATACTGCTGTCTTGCTTGCCATCATTAAAGCAAGCAAGCAAGCAGTGCTTGGTTGCTGCTGCCTGTAGCTGAAATACTTGTCTGCATTACCCAGGTGGCTGTTGTTCCCTCTTAAAATGTTAATGTGGTGCCAAACCAGTTTTCACTTACTGATCTCCCTTTCTCCACCAGTGAAGCACCTGTTACCATTGGATTTGGTAGTTAGCAACCCAGGAGAAAACAAGGCTGCCACTGGCTCAAAAATGCATGACTAGTTTTTGCCCTGTCATCAGTAGGTGCGTGATCCGCAAGACTGATTCGCTGAGCATGCTGTGATCTGTGATGGGTACATCTTCTCCTTGTTATGCCACTCAGATCCACCTACTGGGGCAATTCCTGTTCATGAGCTAAATTTTGCTGTTGCAGTATGATTTCCTGTCCAATAGGGATGGCCTGTCAAGTCTGGGAGATGCACTTCAGCATGGAGACCCTGACTGTGGACCAGGCTTCTGGAAAAGGGCTGTCACTGAGCTAAACCCAGATCTGATTGCTTTGACTGAACTTTCTCTCGCTTTCTATCAAATACCTTTATGCTTGTGCAAACTCACATTTTATTTTCCCTTTCTGTATGTTACGAAGCAAATCTATATGCAATAGAAGAGTGAAAATACTCTTTTTTAATATTAGAGAGTGTTCAGGTTCAATTGCAAGTTCAAAACCAAAGTTTCAACCAAAAATTAAGCACCACAGTTCTATGAAATTATTGTTTTGGTTTGTTCATTTATTTTTTTTCTTCTGTCCTCCTGCTCCTTAGGTGTTTTCAGCCTACAGGATGTGTTTTCAAACAGCCCTGGGAGTACTTCCATCAATTATATTGTCAATGGAGCTGCATTGCCTGCCTGTTTTTGCTTATGAGTGAATTCTTTATTGTGTCTTCAGGGATCCCTGGAGCTTTTTTAGGGCATTTGTGATGAAACGCTACCTCTTTTGTTCTAGGAATGGCAGAAAGAACATCTGTGCCATGTACTATTTCACGATCATTCAGAGGGTGTCTGGTGTCTCTCATCGTAGCGATGAGCACAACCAGCTACGTGTATAGGTATGGAATAGTGGGAGTGGCTGTTCCCTTCAGGAAGGAACAACGTGTTATTTCCAGCCTGTGACAGGGAACCCAGAGAGTGAGGGACCTTTTAACAAGGAAGATCTTAATAAAGAGGCAAAGAAACTCTGTGAGGATGAGTAGGTGCAGAGAGAGCTGTGAAGCACTGACTCTGCAAAGTCTCAGCACCACGAAGCACAGGTGGGTAAAAGTCATCATTCGTTAGCTGTACCAAAGGAGGGGTAGGTTGTTCAGGCAAGCAGGTGAGCTGTAGAGAGTCACTGAGCGCAATTAGATGAATTCTGTGGAACAACAATCTTTGTATGGATTTTCACTCTTTGCCTTTCCTAACTCTTCCTATTCTGATGCCCTTTCAGTTGGACAGCATCGCTGGTGAGTGGCTTGCCCTTCCTCCGCTGCCATCAGCCAGGTGTCTCTTCGGACTGGGAGAGTCGGAGAACAAGATCTATGTAATTGCAGGCAAGGACCTTCGCACTGAGGAGTCTCTAGATTCAGTACTGTGCTATGATCCTGTGTATGTTTAATATTTCATATGCCCACTGAGGACATGTAAATAGCCCATTGTTGGTTGAAAGAGCCTAACGTTGATATTATTCTTGTTCCAGGGCAATGAAATGGGGTGAGGTCAAAAAACTACCCATCAAAGTCTACGGCCATGCTACTATCTCCAACAATGGCTTGATATATTGTCTTGGCGGAAAAACTGATGATAAGTGAGTATAAGTCTTTTCATGACAATTTATAACATCATTTGTTTGGTCCTTTACAGATAATGTGTCCTCACACTCGAAAGTCAGGGTTTCCCTTTTATACATCTCTGGATTAAGGCCGCTAACTATTTGGCAGAGGGGAGCACATTATGGTATACAGGATATCTTTTTCATGATAAGATAAAATTGCATCTAAAACCCAGCCAGTTATTTTAATGACCGTACGTACTTCTCAGGCAAATGTTACTTACATTGCAGGAACATGAGTATTACATAGCTACGAGGACTCTCACTAGAAGTCTTATTTCCTTCTAGATAAGAAATACTTCAGTGCCGTGGAATTGCTCTGTCAGTTTTTCAAATTTTCTGACCTGTGGTGCCTGTTACACCTTCATGGGATATAACATTTGGAAAATCAAAGTTTTCACTCACAGTGAGCAAATGGTGGTGGTTTCTCAGTGTTTGTTTAGGGGACATTTAAGATACAAGCTTCTCAAATTAGCCAAAACAACAACATAATCTTTCTTTTATAACAGTTGTCATACATTTCTCCACACACCCATCTGAGCAGAATGTGCTGGAAAAGGATGTTGTCTTTCTCCTGGCAGGTACAGTGAAATTGCTGCCCTGCGTAAGCAGCATTTAATGTTTGATTTAGTTCTGTGGATGTGGTTAGTGCTTTGTAGACATGCAAAGATTCCCACTTTAGATATAGGAAAGAACCTTGTGGAGAGGAAAGAGGTATTATGCATAAACCCACACAATCCACCTCAACTAGGTCTCACTTGGAACAAGCCAAAAGTTCATTAGAAATTATTACAGCTTTTCTTTTTCCTCCCCAGGAAATGCACTAACAGACTATTTGTACACAATCCCAAGAAAGGAGACTGGAAAGACCTGGCTCCAATGAAAGTGGCTCGCTCAATGTTTGGAACAGCTATCCATAAAGGCAAGATTGTCATTGCAGGTGGTGTCACTGAAGAAGGTCTTACTGCATCTGTTGAAGCTTTTGATCTGACCACCAATAAGTGAGTACAATATTCAAGCTATTTTTAAGCAAGTGTTTATTATTTAGGCTTTTAGGAGCTCCAGGCTATGTCACAAAGGTGTTCAGGTGCCTGTGCTCTAAGACGTTGGTCTACATTCACATCTTCAGCAACAACCCCAGCTGTACCTGACAACATGTAACTCCACCCATTTTTTCCTGTCTCCCCCCAGCATTCTCTATGCAAGTATCGCTACATTGCAAGCACCATCAAAGAGCTCAGGTAGTGAAGATTACCCACCCTCTGATCTTTTCTTCTGTTTTTTTTTTTTTTAAGTCTGATTACTTTCCCAGTTTAGTTGGCAGCACAGCCACCTAACGGGTGTGCTGGCATAACAGGGGAAAAGTGGAAGATATGGGCAGGGGCCGCACAATCTAATTGAAACAGCACTGGCACTAAACATGAAACCACAGTAAGAAATCAGGTGGCTGAACAGGACAGGCTTTGAGTATGTGGCCTTGTAGTGTTTTGCTCTTCACTAACCTTGTCACAGCAAACACCATTTACCGCTAGCTAGTGACAGGCAGATAATTCTGCTTATTTATTTAATATGAAAACTCTAGGAAGGCTTTAAATTTTAAGTGCGTACTCTGAAATACTATGAAGAAAAAGTAAGGACAAAAGAGAGTAAGTCATGCTTGGAATTAGCTTACTTACTTGGTTCAGATACTTTCCAATGCTCTTCCTCATGCAGAATCTTTTGCAGTCAGCATCCCCCAAACACTTACGATTTTCCAGGAGTTTATGGCATATACATCTGCGTCTTTATACTCTTTAAATTCCTTTTTGTTACTTCTCCTTCCTAACATCTTATTTACAAATTTTCATTTAAAATAATATTAGTAAAGCTTTATTATGATAGCTGAAACTTGTAAGTGCTCCTGGATGCACCTTTGTTTTATTGATAAGCATTTGTACTGTATAGAAACACATTTGGCTGTGCTGTTTTCACTGACAGGGAGCATTGCAGCCATCAGCCTGCAACAAAAGTTTTAACTTAAACGTATGCTATCCCGAAGAGACTTGGTTATAAAGTTTAGTCATACAAAGTGTGAATTATGCAGGAACTTTTGACTTCACACTGTCTGTAGAAAGCAAAGTGAAGGTCATTTTGTTCTATTCTTCTCTTCCATTGTTCAGAATCATGTCCAGCTCGTGGCAGGAGAAGTCTGCAGGTTCTTGGCTTGGTTTACACTTTGGCTTGGTTTACACAGTCAAGTCACGCAAACGAGGAACACAAATTAGCCTAGTAGTTTTGATGTTGACATTATCCAGAAGCAGAATGTTCATAGGTGTGAATTGGCAGAAAATTTGAAAGATTTGAAAAATTTGAAATTATGCTAACAAGCGCCAGTGACTTTTTTTTTTTAAACGGAAACTATTATGTCAGCAACGCTTGAAATAAATACATATTTTGGAAACTGTAGGGGAAAGATGAGAGAAGCTGGGGAGCAATACACCTGTATATAAAGCATATTACTGATGATGGGCTCAGGCAACCTGTAAGAAGTGGTTACTGGAAAGAGATGTCATCGTGGTGTCATGCTGTCACCTAAGACTTGCAGGAAGTCCTTGTGGGGATGGTGATGCTGAAATTCACTGCTGATAGAGAGATGTCAGAGTTTTTCCTATTACTGAACCTTTCATTGAAGAGGTCCTTGGTACCTGAATTTATGTCACCTAGAGAGGTACTTTAATGCATTCAGTTTAGAGTATTTCTGATGTATTTGTTTAACTCGGGTTTCCTTTTCATCTTTAGGTGGGAGATTATGCCTGAATTTCCCCAAGAGAGAAGTTCCATCAGTTTAGTCACCTTAAGTGGAGCTCTGTATGCCATAGGAGGCTTTGCAATGATTCAGCTTGAATCTAAAGAATTTGCACCCAGTGAAGTCACTGACATATGGAAGTAAGTTTAATTTTCCTGGTGGAAAACCATACCTAAAACTGAGGTTTACACAGAAGGGTAAAAGTAGTCTTCTGTTTAACTCTGGAAATGAACCATAGCACAGGTTGTAACACACTTGCTGACAGATAGAAACGTTTGTTAGAAAGCAACAAATAAACATGAGACTTGGATCTAATGAGTACTTCCACCTACTAATAATTTGAACAATCTGAGTCACGATCCTGATTCTTTTACTCTTTAAGAGAGTAAGTTGCCATATGTATCTATCTCTTGGCAGGCTTAGCCTTGTAAGTGTACCATAAAAATATTGTCTATTTTGTGATATTCTTACACAGAAAAGCCTGTAAAACAGAAGTCTGTACGTAGTCAAATGAGTAATTTTTCTGAGAGAACCACAAATCCCTAAATCCAAAATTGTTTTTTAATCTAAATCACAGTAACAGTGATAAAACATCAAATCTCTGCTGTGACTCTTCAGATGCTAAGGTAAATTCAGGAGTTTTAACTGGCAAGATAGAAAGGATTCCCAGAAAAAGCACCTTTATATGTAAGAATCTGAAGGAATTCCGAAGGGATACTTAAGACGAGGAAGCTTTTATAGGAGTAATTAGTATGACACAGGCCAGCAACAAGCTTTCAGGACTAGGAAAAGGACAACTCACATGCATAAGAACATCTTTCTTTTCTGTTTTAGAGGCCAAAAGCAGCCTTTCTGTAGCATCCCTTAGCTCACGGCTGCTACAAGTCTTTGCAGCACGTGGACTATCCTCCTTTTCATTTATGTGTGATGAAGCATCTAATCTAATTTTAAGAAGCTGCATTCTGACCTCCTTCTGTTAAATGCAGGTATGATGATGAAAAGAAGGAATGGGTTGGCATACTGAAAGAGATCCGATACGCTACTGGAGCCTCCTGCCTGGCTACGCGCTTAAACCTCTTCAAGTTATCAAAACTGTAAACAAAATGCTGGGAAATGTGCTATGGTGAGGAAGTTTTGATAGGCTCTTTGTGTTTGTTGCATGAAAGTGTCCCCAAACTGTACAAAATTTTGTAGCAGCGTACTAGTTATACTGTTAAACAGTTCATCTGTCTGTCCAAGTCTTAAGATTACTAGCTGATCAACAACAACTGGATTTATGCCAACGTTTAAAATCCTGGAGAATTCTAATTAACATTGATTAGAATAAATGAAGATTTCAGAGAGAACTCAATTTTTCACTCTGTGAAACTGCCAATAAAACCGATGAGACTTCCTTACTCTGCGGCTTATCCTCCAAACAATGCCCAGGAATTAATTGTTAAGCTACATACAACTAGTAGGTAGCTAACTTTAGTCCAATTGGCTGTTTGTACAGCCTGATTTTCCCCTTCAGCAGTGTATGTAAATCCTGCATTCTTCAGCCATATCTTGAAAATATTTTCACTAGAGCCTTCTAAAAATAGTTTAGCCTGGAACTGAAGCGCGTACTGAAAACAAAAGCAGCCTAATGCTCCCTGGCCTAAGAAACACCAACCTCAGCCCAAGTGCTACTCGTCGCCAGGTGTGAGACGAGAGAGAAGTTCACAAGGTTAATAGCTCTGCTGGTGCACCTGCTATGTTTAGGCTTCTGGGAATAAGGATTTTCCACTTTTTTATGCTTTTGTATTTATTTCCAAAGCAAGTATTTTATGGAAGTTTTTCTCAGAGATCTGAGGCCATTAACAAGCATTAATGAAGAAGTCCTAGAATTGATCATCAGCAAATACCTACGGCAGAGAGGGCTTTTCTACCTAATAAATAGTTGATGAATTTTGATGTTGAAACATATCACAATTAAACTTTGTTTTTAAAACTACTGAAGTATTGCTTAATTGTGTCTCTTTTAGTGATCAGCTCAATATCACTACCGTATTGACACAATGCAGGTTTGTTAGTACAGCACTTGCCCAAAACAGAGTATCAGTTTTCTTAGAGAGGAGGTATAGGGTATCTCTTCAAATTATCAAGCAACTAATTATCAAGAGATATGTCATAAATCTAAATCTAATTACAACTGATTTAGCAGGAAAACTGAAAAAGCCTACCACACCTGACTGAGCAGCAATTCCAATTATCAAATGTCCCCTTGCATTGCCTTCCTAGGGGACAGAGGTAAACACAGGGCACAGGCACAGCTGTTGTAGCTCATACACCATCATGTGTTACCATACACCAGCACTTAAGCTGTGGGACAACTTTTCTGTTTTTCCCTTTAATACCCAAATCTTCAGCTGTTTCCTAGCATCTTTTCATTGGCTCCAGTTAAATCACTGGTTTGTACCAGCCAATCTTCTCTAACGCTTGCTGATTTAATTTAGAAAGAATGACTGTGAAGGATCAGAAGCAGCACAATTTCCTGAAATACTCTGATATTTTGGTTTTCTCTGCTGCCCTTTCTGAATCCACTCATATCAGGTTTTAATCCTGTCCTCAGTGTGAACGCTTGTAACTTTAACCATACACAACTTGAACGTACCTGGTGTGGCACAGACTGCTGGATACCTGAAAAGGAGGGTTCAGCGCAACCACACGACCATCCACAGCTGGTCACTTCAGCTACAGCCACTGTCAACTCTCATGTCCTCCAAGGTTGCTCCCTGAAGGCCATCCGCACAGAAGCAGGGTCACGCAAGAGCCCTCTGACTTGTAGCTCAGCTTCTGAGCTCCTAACCTGTATTTATGACGGTCTTCTCCGTTTTATACAAAATACAATGTGCATATAGTCTTTCTATGTGCTGCGCCTTCAATGACATTTCCTCAAAGCTCTCATCTTCTCCAACTTGGAGCCTTTGTCCTTTTGATAGTTTTTTGTTACCCACAAACGCGAAGGCTGCCTCAGGAGGAGACCACCTTGTAGTTTACATCAGTTCTGTTGGTTTTTCCTAGCTTTACATTAGTGTCCTGATTCGTATTCAGTTGACAAAAACATTTTATTCTACTACTGCGTGGTAGAAGGAAAAAAAAAAAGCATCAGCCAGGTGTGTACTGCTCAATTCCAAAGTGCAGATGCTTACCTCTGCCAGGCTTCAAAGGAAGAGGCAAAGAGCATCTATTGTTTCCACTGAAAAGGCAAGAAACCACATTCACATTGTGTGTGTGAAAGAGACGGCCGCATCCAGCAGTGGGCAGGTAAGGGCAGCTGCAGTCACCACCTGGCTGCTTGTGAAAATGGGCTGCTTTGCACAAGCATGACCCCGCTGTAGTTTACAATGGTCATTCTCCCGAGTATTCCACTTTCTCCTTCTCTATCTCAGCATCTTAAGGCTCCTGACAAACCTGGCTGAGTGCTATCACAGGAAGCCTGGTAACTGGCAGATGGTTGGGGACACAATAAACCAGCAACATATTTCACTACCAGCGAGCAGGGTCATTGTGACTCTTTCAAGCCTTTACTTGGTCTTGATTCTTGGTTTCAATATTCACCCTAATTTTGCTCTTTTGTACAGAGTCTTATTTACAGAACAAACAGGTTAGATGGTTTTTCTAATTTTGTTTTATTTACTAGCAAGGGGTAGTCCAATGCATAATGCTGTAAGAGGAAGTTCATGAATTAGGCAGTTGCCGGTAACTGCCTATGTCTGCCATAAGCATTATTTTCTCCTTATCTTGTATAAATCTTTTGGGTATTCCTTCCAAGTTGCATTTAACTGGAGTACAGGTGTTTCAAAGCTCTGGGTGGCTGCCAAACTTTTGGAACTAGTCTATCTTTTAAGTATGTGGAGGTGTTCCAGACGGCTCAAGCCATACTTCTTCTGCACGTCCCCCAGCACAGAGGAGGAGAAGCAGCTGGAGGTTTCTCACTGCACAACACCCTCCCCCGACACAACCACCCTCTGTTCTGGAAGATGGAAGCAGAACAACTGTAATACCAGTCCTATTCTTAGTAAATCTGCACTTCAGTTTCTTGGTTTCACAGTACAGACACTGTTTGATCCCTATTGCTCATTCTGTCACATGCTGGAGGACAGACGTAGTTGCCAGTAGATCTGCTGCTTTCTCTCTCTCAGACAGGAGTATTTCCAACTTTTTCTTTGGACAGTTTTAGCTGTCCAGCTCAGCCTCAGTGCTTTATTTAGGAGATAATAAGGTAATTTTATGGCAAAACTGTCACAGACTCACGTACTTGAAGAACAGCTTCCATATAACAGAGGACTTTAAACACCTTTGCCACATCCTTCGTGGCACACTGTCACCTGCTTTTTGCAATCCCTAACAAACTGAGGATAAATCTCGACACCTGATGCCCATGGGCAAGCCTTGGTCCAGCTGACTCACAGACAAAGAGATTTCTGAAAATCAGTATTCCAGAATTACAAGAAGTTTAATGGTACATGAAGTGTTTGTATAAATAATACTTCAGACTACATGTCTGACATCACTGTGTTCCATATAGATGTCTTCTCAGATATTCTAGTTGTTCACCTTTTGTTGATAGAACCATAGAATTCCATTCAAAGTGAGGAATCTGTAGAACGGAACCATACAACCCGACTGTTAACATAGGCTGGTACATGCCACAGAACATCTTACAGCAAAGAAAAAGCTCTCTGATCTCTGTTATTCTCCACTGGAAGGTATCTTATCACCTGTGTCCTTCTAAAACACAGGCTTATTCTAGTACTGAAAAGATCAATTTCTCAGTGTGAGAAATGTGTAAGTACAGTCACTTTGCTTCCAAAAAGCAGAGATGTAAAGCAGAGATGCCCAGGCAATAGAGGCTACTGGAGCTCCATTACAGCATCTTCCACCAAATCAAAAGGAAAATCCCAGGTCACTGTAGTTCCAAACTTTAATGTATCAGACTGGAATGGTGGGTGTCTCGGCAGTGTAATGTTTGCCATCAGGGCAATATGAGAAATTATATTCATCCTGTTAAAAAACTGCCAGACTTGACCTTAAGAGGGATTCTAGCTAAAATTAGGTGAGCAGTTACATACAGAGGATAATCTGCATTCACAAGCCTCCATTAGCCAAATGTTTCTATGCTGGTGGCTGTGAATTACTTCTGGCCACTGGTCTTCCCTGTGACAGGACTACTGCTGCAGCAAGCGCACAGCACCCATATCCTATTTGCAGCTGCTGTTACCGTCTCCCTACCACTCAAGGAGGATTTCTTCCATCTTTTGCTAGTGTAGGAATCTTTGGTGAATTGAACTGAAACTCATTTCACTTCTCCTTTACTCAGGCTACATTGCCTGCAGCAAGGGAAGACCGAGACCTTCTGACTTCAGCTTTGCTGCAGCCACTTTCAGAGATGGTGCAAGTTCTATGAAGTCCTTACACCATCATGAGAGCAGCTTGGAATTTCCACCCTAAATATAAAAACTGCTCTCCTCCAGTAGCTGCGTTTTGACTATTAAACTATCTTTAAATCTGTTGCAAGGAAAATTTATCAATCTGCACATTTGATCCAACTCAGAAAGAACATAAAACATTGCTGACTGCTCACCTGAATTACCTGGTACCCCAGCATTTCTAGGTGTCGTTTTTTCACTGCAGGTTCTCCTTTCAGGTGACGTGAATTTTTGCTAAAAGCTTTTGAATCAAGAAATTCCAAAGCAATTCTGCAAACAAACAAAAAAATATGCATTTACTTTCAGGTTCTGCCTGAATAGCAAGTGTTATTTCTAGTTCAGCATTGACAGCTGCAGCATGGCAGTTACTAGATAAACCTGATAATTCATAGAAAAAGAAAATTAAACAACTACCTGAAACTAGACTAAACATCTTCCTTATTTTTATTTAGATACTTGATCTTCACATGATTTAGCAAAAGCATCTCCTCCCTGTACCTATTTTTGTTCAAATGGCAAAACCAGCTAACCAACATTTTCAAGGCTTACATTTGAAGAGGTGGGAGGAAAACAGTATTCCAATCTCACAAAACATGTCAAGAATTCTCTGCCTGTCCCAGTGGGCTGGGATGGAATTGCTTTCCTTCATAGAAGCCTGTATGGTGCTGTGCTTTGGATCTGTGACCAAAACAGCAATGATAACACACCCCTATTTTGGCTGTTGGTGAAGATTGCTTGCACAGCATCAAAGGCTTCTCTGTTTCTCACTCTGCACCCAGCACAGAGGTTGGGAGGGAACACAGCTGGAACGCCAAATGGCCAAAGTGCTATTCCACACAGTGTAACATCATGCTCAGCAATAAAATGAGGGCAGTTTTTTCAAAGTAGTCATTGCTCCAGTACTGGTCTGCTAATGGCGAGTGACTGCATTTCCATTAATTGTTTTCTCTTCCCTTTTTGTTTATTTTTTTTCTTCTTCTTTCTTCTCTACACTTATTAAACTGTCTTAATTACAACCCAGCAGTTTTTTTCCTTGCTTTTGCTCTCCAGATTCTCCGCCCATCACACTGCAGGGGAGTGAGCAAATGACTGGGTGGAAGCTTAGTTGCTGGCTGGGGTCACCTGGGAAAGCTAAACCTCCTAAGGCTTTGAAGAAAGGAACAGAAAAATAAATAGCCTATGGATTGCAACAATTCTTTAGGATATAAGCATCAAAACCCTGGTCTAAACTTAACCTAAATGTGGAAGTGCAAGAATTCTATGTACTAACCTCTGAGCTCCTGGTGGCAGAGCCTTTCTCCCTTCATCACTTCTGTTGTGTCTCAAGTGTATTCCCTCCACTTCATCCAAAGGTACATGCTGAGCCATATAGGAAAGAGGCTTTTTATTCTCATCCAGAATACACTCAAAATCTGTAAGAAAACACAACAAAACTGTTTACTGACAAAAAAAAAAAAAAGGTGAAGTAATTTGATCTGTACAAGTGTTTACTTCTAGAAAAGCTGTGATAACCACAATTAGAGATACTCAACATTCTTTATATTACACACTATTTTTTAAAAACTGTATTTTATACAGCAATTTCTTCTTTGCAGTATCTTGTGGCCATTTGCTCAGGGGCTTCCTAATCTTGGTGATAACAGTGATACTGGAGGTCTCTATAACAATCTTTAGAGGATTAACTTCTCACCTATTTCATAGTAGTACGGTGTGAGAACAGATACTCTTGCATAATTGCTGCCTCCTAAAATCTCTGTCAGCATTCTGTGAATGTGCTGTCGCAGTGGATTTATTCGGCTCCTACCTACAAAGACAAAATAAAGAATTTGTACATCAAAACTTCCACAGCCAAAGGTTTGAAAATAGCACTGTGTGATACCATGTTTTTGACAGCTAGCCTACTGAATTAAACCTTTTCTACAGATCCCTGGCACTGTTCCATCATAATTCAGATGCCATGTGATCATCTTTTGGGTAGAAAGTGGAACAAATTTCAAATCTAGACTTTCTGTCCCAGGATAGTGTGATAAAGAAGGTGGAAATGTGGGCTAGATGAGGGGACTGTGAGGTGGATTGAGAACTGGCTGTGTGACGGGACTCAGAGGGTTATAATAAATGGAGCAGGGTCAAGTAGAAGGCCTGTCACCACTGGTGTCCCCCAAGGGTCAATACTTGGTCCACTCTTATTTAACATATTCATCAATGGCATGGACGAGGGGTCGGAATGTATCCTCAGCAAGTTCACTGATGATACCAAACTAGGAGGGCTGGCAGACACTCCAGAAGGCTGTGCTGCCATCCAGCATGACCTGGACAGGCTGCAGAGCTCGGCAGGGAAGAACCTAATGAGGTTCAACAAGAGCAAGTGTAGGGTCCTTTACCTGGGGAGGAAGAATGCCAGACACCAGCATAGGTTAGGGGTGAACCTGCTGGAAAGCACTTCTGAAGAGAACGAACTGGTGGCTCCTGGTAAACTATCCATGAGCCAGCAGTGTGTCCTTGTCGCCAAGAGGACCAATGGAATCCTGGGCTGCACAGTGAAGAGTGTGGCCAGTAGGTTGAGGGAGGCCACTCTCTCCCTCTACTCTGCACTGGTGAGGCCACATCTGGAATACTGCGTCCAGTTCTGGGCTCCCCAGTTCAAGGGAGACAGGGAGCTACTAGAGAGAGTCCAGCATAGGGCAACAAAGATCATCAAAGGAGCAGAGAAACCTTATTAATGCATACAAGTATCTGAAGGGTGGGTTGAAGGAGGATGGAGCTGGACTCTTTTCAGTGGTTCCCAGTGACAGGACAAGGGGCAATGGGCACAAGCTGGTCCATAAGAAGTTCCATTTGAATATGAGAGAAAACTTCTTTACAGTGAGGGTGACAGCACTGGAACAGGCTGCCCGGGGAGGTTGAGGAGTCCCCTTCTCCAGAGATCTTCAAGAACTGACTGGATGCAGTCCCAAGTGATGTGCTCTAGGCGATTCTGCCTCAGCAGGGGAGTTGCGCTACATGATCTCCAGAAGTCCCTTCCAACTCTGACAATTCTGTGATTCCATAATTTTTCCCACTGGCATACTACAAACACTTACGTTACAGGTTTTAACGGTTGGGTTTTGTTTGTTTTCAATTGTGTTTAGACAGGTAAATAAGTATTATTTTGCATTTATCACAGGCACACCTCACTATCTGTCCCTTCTCTGTCTGTTGCAGATTGTTTAATTCTTGGCTCTATTGAGCACCTTCAATCTCAGCAGCTGAGCTCAATGGCTAGCAAAGCAGATCTTCCCCATGAGAACTACTGGAGGAGACGCTGAGTTTACATCAGCTGGATTTTCTGAACCAATCACTACTCTGAAAGATCTCAGCTGCTACGCTTGACCACTATCCCACTTCTCCACCTCTGATTCTTGATGGATCTTGATTCTTCTGAGGAAGATGACAGCATTCAGTTCAAAAAGAGGCAGCAAAAACATTCACCTTGAAAAATTTAACTCAGTCTTAAAGAGTTAAGTTTTGTAAGTGAAGCAAGGATCAAAGCGACTCATCTCCTCCAGCAGACAAGCCTACTGATCCGCTTCCTGCCTCTCCATCCTCTGTGCTGTATGCGCTGCTTCTGTGTATTTAAATTTTATTTCTTATGTAGAAATTTCCCTTCTCCATTACATTAATTTTCACAGGGAAAACTGCTTTGCTATCTGTCACACTACTAAGTGGTCACAGTTTTCAAGAATGCATCCCCAGCAAATAGTGGGTGCACCCTTCTAAACTTCTATTGTGTGCTAGTGTCAATGTGACAGTTTTAGAACAAGCATCTAGCAGACTGCTGAAAACAGACGATTACTAGTAACAAGGGCAGCTTTTCCTCTCCTAAATTACTTACTGTTCCGAAAGACATGTTGGCAGTAGCGCTCATGAAACCAAGGGATGTGGAACTCCGGGCATTCCAGGCAGACAGCTCTGTTCAATTTCATGAGGTGCAAGCGGACCCTTTGCTTTAGGGTATCAGGCAGGACTGAGTTAAACAAAATAAATAGCCGTGAACTGAACACACTGAACTAAATGGCTACCTCTGAGTTCTTTACTGGGAACCCAGTATCTGTATACTACAGCACTTAGAAAATTTTTGCTGTGGAATCTTATAAAGGTTCCCAAAATCGCCAAGGAAAAAATGAAAAGTAACCGTTTTGTTCAATAGTAAGAACAGCAAGACAGAAGAAAGCAACAATTTAAACTCTACCATTTGTCTTTTAATGAAGTGGTTAAATGCAAAATGGCAACACTACATTGATAACAAACACCATACAGGTAGAGGGGAAGGAAGTAGTCAAACAGTCTCTTATTGAGAGAGGAGACTGGTGGGGTTCATTTCTTGCAGACAAGAATCCCACATTATTTCTTAAGCTTCATGACCATTTCTAGTAATAAATACCACACTTGAGTAATTTTATTTCTAATAAAATTGAAGAATTATTAAATACTAAGTGCAGCAAGTTGACTATAAAATTTGTTTTAAATGAGCTTCTCTAACCTGTGATACAAATCTGTACTTTTAAAACAAAGCACGAATTTTTGTTCATTTTTTCCCTTTTAGCACTCAAATAACAACTAGATTATACAGAGGAGTCTTCCCAGAAAACTTAATCATCATTTAAAGAGTAATTCTACTTCTCAAGTCATATACAGGTCCACAATTGCATTTGATGCCAAGTACTACATCATCAAATTCAGAGTGCTAGATACTTACCTTCAAGTTGAGCATCCAATTTGCTGAGGAAATAAACATTAAATATCTCCTTTATCAGATCTGGAGGAAAATACCCAGCCACTGCCAAAACATGACCAAGAAGTACCAAGTGGTGAGTTTCAAAAAAACCTTTGAAAACCAAAGAGAAATTCATATTAACACATGACAAAGTCGAAAGGATTTGCAATGCCCTCCCAAATTAGCCAAAATTTTCTATTAACATACTAAATGAACACACAGGCAGATTTAGGACAACCTCTGCCAACTGCACCAAGGTGTACAGTAACTCTTGCCAGGTCTTTACAGGAGGGAAGTAGTCAGTCTTAAAAAAAAGTACCTCCACAATATTTCAGTAGCCAGCAAGTTTTCACAGTTCTGTGACACTGTATCATCCATCAATCAAAAACAAAAATAAAAAAGAAGTCTCTATACATTTCCTCTACAACTTAGCCATGTTTTTATGATAAATCACAAAATATATCCTGTGCTCAAATGACGATTCCTTGGAGAATGCCATAACACTTCTACCCAATAACAGGCCTGTAAATTAAACAGAATTTTCACTTTCTTTTTACTATGCTCAAGATACCTTGCTAGTTCCTTATCAACAGTAATTTTTGAAAGGTGAAATGAAGCTAGAAAACCCCACAGAAACATACACTGAATCTTAGTTCTGGTTTAAGCCCAGTAGGCAAACATATTTTTTTCTTTGCTTAAAAAAACTGCCATTCTATCCCCATTTTTATTTAGTACAAATTAAATCTTCCAACTACATTAATTTCTCTGGTGTCAGAATACCTTTGTCTAATGCACTTACTCAAGTTAGAAGTAAGATGTTGGATACAACTTTCGAAGAACCCTTCATTTGCAGGAGGGTCATAATTCAGAGCAGAGAAAAGGAAGAGAATAAAATAGATTTCTAAGGGGTGGATCTGGAAAAAAAAAGACATTCTAAATTAAGTCACCACAAGATATCCTAATATTGCTTGATAATAAAAAGAGATTTGATAATTCATTCAGAATTGGAAGATTTAAGACTAGATGAGCTGTTTCTTGAATTTTTTTTGGTCAACTTTTTCTGGTGAAAAAAAATAAAAATGTAGAAATCATTAAAATTGCAGCTATGGCTAAAACTTAAAATCTGTTTTGTGTAGATGGTCCAAGTGTTTCTGTATACTTAAACTTTAAGAAACTTTTAAAAAGGTCTCCACTAAATGCTCTTAAACAAACTAAACCCTATAGAATAAAATCAAAGATCTATACAAATACCAGATTGAGGAGGGGAAAAAACAAAAAAAAAAAGATAGCAAGAAAGCATAGTCATTTTAACCAAAAAGACAAGCTATTGGGGAAATCCCCACGAGAATGAGTAACATAAAAACATACACTGTGATGCAACTATTTGTAAAGAGATTAAACAAAAAGTACTTAAGATGGTCAAAGTAAAGCTAAATGCAAAGGATTAGGGTTAACATAGCACTGCCTGAACAATAAATAAGGAAGGAAAATTAAAGAGAAGTGTAAAATAATATAAATGGAAGCAAAACAACTCACAGTGAACACAGAAAAAGGTGAGCTCCAAATCAGGTATACTGAAGAAAACTCTTAGAAACACTGTGTGGATTGTGCTCTGAAACACATTAATTACTAACCTGTCCTTTCTTACTGAATAGCTTACACATCAGACAGAAGGAAAAACTGTAATACCTTGTCTATATTTTCAACAGTCACAGAAGCTATTCTGTCAAGTAACGAAGGACAATGGTCATTTGTTTTTATGAGAAAAGATGACAACTGGAATACATTTGCCCGTGTTATTTGGTCTGCCATGAGTTTACACATGGCCGTAGTTTCCTCTTTGAGGACTTCTTCAAACCACTCTCCATTCACACGAGTAAGTTCTTCCAACAGAAGATTTAAGTTGTTGACTTTCTGAAGCCTCTGAAATCCACAGTCATTCAGTTTTTGAAGAAGCTTTACACATAGCTCAGAATTGTTTCGCCAGTGGAACTGGTCATAATGATTCCATTTGACAAGAGCTGCAGCAATGCAATTCAAATGATGGAGCCTGCATTGAGGCAGAACTGCTGCTGCTTTGTTTATAATGATTTCCTCCACTTGAAAGGAAGGAAGCATGGGCAGAACACGAATAATTGCAGCAGTATCAGCTGGTATGACATTAGATTTTAAAAAACTAGAATAGAGATAGAAATAAAAACAGACCATCAGTACTGACAAAGTGCAAATACAAAAANAAAAAAAAAAAAAAAACAAAAAATTACAAGCATGAAAATTCTGTTTTGAAAGTCAGAAGCTGCACATCAAGTATAAGAAGAATATTAGTGATGTGGTAGAAATTTGCAGTTAGTGACTACCATCTTTTTATCATCGAGATTAACTTCTAATTTATTCAAAATTGAAAAAATTAGGACAACAGAGCATCTCAGTGGGCAAGGCTTCAAGTATTACTGGTAAACACAGACATCCTTAGGAAGGACAGAAGGTCCACCTTTGTTTATAGAGTCTGTGGGCTTCTGGGCCTGGGTAATTTCTGCGATTTCCAACCTTGGGACCACCAGGTTCTGAGGTGCCTGAGGAACACGAAGGCATCATCCACAAAATACATGTATGGCCAAGGCACTGCATTCTTATAGAGGCTGAGCAACAGAAGCAACAGTGGCAGATCTCTTCTCCCACGTTTCTAGAAATGGCTTCCCTTTCTATGGTGCAACTGTACAAGCTTGAGAACTAACCAGACAGTTCTTAATCACAAGATGCTGCTTCACGCTTTCACTTGTCCCAGCTATGGCATTCTTACTGTATATTTTTCATTACTTGTTCCTCCAAACATTAAAGACAACACTAATACCTTCCATTCCTGTAAAGTACCAATCAGAATTTCCTGCTCAATGTCATTATATTGCAGCTGCCAAGGGGCAAAAAAATAATTATCTATATTTAAAAGATAAAACATCTATTTGGTCTATAGTCAAGACAATATGCAATTCCTGTCCTCCGAGTTATGTGTTTAATAGAATCAAATACTTTTAATAGTTTGTTACTTCTCTGTATTTTATGGAAATAAACCAATTTAACATCTTAGCTCGTTATTTAAAATTAAGTAGGCAACTGTTTAATATTTAAATAGCTACATTTCCAAGAATACACACTTACCCAAACAGTAACGTTTTCAGTTTGTCAAACAGCTCCAGATTGTTGCAACGCAACACCACCAAGCAGTGTGTTAACTTTACCAACTGTAATACATGATAGCTATCCAAGTGCTTGTGCAGAACAGAAGCCATTCTGAACCCAAAGAGAAAAAAATGACGTGAATTAGGCTAATAGAGAAGGTATTGCAAAACCCAACATCCCACATGAAGGGGTGTCCCATGGTGCACAGTACCTAGGTGGAAGGTTGCACAACACCTGCACTCCTTCCCATCCTAGATTTGACAGTGTTCCACCAAGGCACAGCAGCCTCTCTTCACTTATTGAATTGCAAAATTAAAGCCCTTATCACAGCAAAACAGCTATTTTACTCTTAATAATTTCTGTTGCAGCTTTTACAATTACTTAAATTGTAAAAGCGGACCAAGAACGAGATAAACTAGAACAGTTTCACCAGCTTCAGCACCACCATACTCACTTTTATATGGTGGTTGCTACAGCCTATGTTGGTCTAAAGATGCAGGAGGGGGCTAGATTTGTAGGAAAAGATACCTTAAGACCTTCTTTAGACAGCAGAGATTCAAGAAGAAAAAGCAGGAACTCACCCACTCTTCCCTTTAAATACTATTTGTCCTTTTTCTTCCAAGGACCTATTGGTTCATACCACTACATTCAATACAGTTTTTGCTCACAACCTGCATTTAACTCTGCTGCATCAGTGACATACTGGATGCTACATCTCCTGTCTCCAGAATGTCAACTGCTTTTTCCTTCATTACATGAAAGACATTACCTCTCCCTATAAAACACATTCAGTTTACAACTGCAGAAAATGTAGTCCAGGTTCCTGAAGATGTAAGACTTCATAGTTCAAATAGGCCACAATGACTTCTGAGGAAACAATTCATATCGATAACAGGATCTCCTAAATAGGACACATTCTCTGCAACTTTAACTATACTCTCATTTGTCTCACCAGTTTACAGTAATTGTTAGAGCCTAAGCTTACTCAAATAGGATCACTTATGTGTAAATAAGCCAAAATTATATTGTATAAACTTGGTAGGGTTGAAATGTTCCTCTACAGAATTCCTAAATTGCCTCAAATACTTCTGGGTCAAGCCATGATATTCTAAAACTAAATTCTAAATTCTAAAGCTAATTACATATAGTGTATATCCACACTCTCCACTCTCAACTTACTGGATATTATATAGTGTTCCACACTAAATGGAAGTAGTTTACCTAGAGAATACAACTTCTTACTAATATAAAAAAAATTACTTTTTAAGTAGATGAGAATTTTTGCATTTCATTTTCTGCATCGTCTTCAGTACTACTAATACTTGGTGACTGTTGAATTCTTCTGCCATGCGCGCTGCAGTTAGCAGCAACCTAAAGAGGAAAAGAAAAGATGTATTTTCCAAAGAAAAGCCATTGAAAAATCTCCAGCAAACACCACAGCCATTTCCTTTGTCTAGAAAGGAAAGAACCAACAGACTACTTCAGCAAAAATGGAAAACAAATTCCTCCAAACTAGAGACCTTTGTTCTGGACGCTTCTTCTAAACAGTTATCTATACGGCACAGGCTAAGCGATGTGAGTGTGTTAGATCAGTACATACTGCTCTGATGCTAGAAACCAGCAAGTCCAACAATTCTGAAAGTAGACAAGTACTAGGGAAGGTACTCTAAGACCCTAAACAATTCACAATCAATCAGGAAGCTACAGGTAACAGAGCCAAACATGAGTCTAACTGCTTCTGGGGAAAATAAAGTCAATGACTTCTTCTAACTCACACTGCTTCTTACAAAAAATAAAATAAATCTAAAAAAATTCTAGGAAAACCTTTCAGAACTAAGACAGCTATGGCAAAACCAATGCAGGCTTGCAGTATATCCAGATTTCTGAATAAAGGCAAATGTTCATGAAGCGAAATCTGAAAATATGACTAATTGCAATTTATACAGCAAATTCTGTCTAAAACTGCAGGCTTTGAGAGACCCATGACTAATACCACCCCCAAACAGGATTTTGTAGCACAAGAAAAACAGGCAGAAAAACTCTGCCGTGCCAGACTGTGGTCTAATTGCTAAATAAATGCTGAAGTGTTCCCTGCTGATGACCTTTCACATAGAATCAGATGCACAGCAAACTGTGATAGGACAAGACTCAGGCTGTTTCACCTACTGGCACTCTTAAAAAGGAGAAAGAAACACACATCACTTTATATATTTCTCAGGAGAAAGACAGCTTTTTACAACTGTCCACTGTGAAAGGACGGCTATAGTCTAAGAGATACAACTACAAGATGGCCTTATATAATGGCAATTCACATACCCCTTAATTACTGGATTCAACTTTCTAAGCAAATGTTTTAGGACAAAATTCTATGACAGTACTTCCATAACGAAGAAATGCTTTGCTACAAAGTTACAATTAGGAAACAATGCTCAGCTCACCGGTAGGCTTGGAAATTCCTCCAAACACCAGTACACGTTTAATTTCTGTGCAAAACTATGGATATATCATAAATAAGACAAAGTTTCTAATAAACGCACCTTTCTCTTACCTTGGATCCTGCCATTGGCCCAAGAGTAAAAAATAATTTTACAAAGGTTTCAGGATTATGATAATCATCCATAGTTTCAGATAGCAACTGTTTAGCAACTAAGCGGAATTCGGCACTGTCAAAACCCAGCTGCTCATATAGTCCCAAAATAAGATTAATATTGTGTATATCAAGACGGGAGACACTTTTAAGGAAAATCTTGTTGCATTTTTCTACCAATGGATGATATCTCAGTTTAACGTTCTGAAGAAACTGTAGTATTCTTTTGGCATAGTTGAAGTGGACTTCATCCTTTTCTTTCAAGAGCTGTTCAGCCTTGTGTAGTAATCGATCTCGGAAACTCTGTGAGATAACATCAGATATGCTGACCATCAAAACTGACAAGATCCTAAAAAATTCAAAAGATTTCACACTTACACATTGAACATGGTAAGTAACACATTTTATATTTCTTAAACTACGCAAAGAAAGGAACATTAGTCGGGGTGTTGCTGACTTCTGCATAAATAGCCTTTTTAAATCTAATGCAGGAAAAACAGATAAGCAAAAATAATTTTTCCTACTACAGTCAAAATTCTGCTTTCAGTGAATTTCTGAAATTACTTGCATTTTTCAAACATCTCTTATAAAGCTGTATGTGATGAAAGCGTTTGCTACGGCAAGACCCTGACTTGTCTGATTCAAATCCACAAAAAGATCTTTAATGTGCAATGGAAACTAAAGAAACACAAACAATCGTCAAGTGACAGAATGGGGAGAAGAGTCATTGTTACTCCTAAAGAAAGAATCCCTTCCTAAGGGAATAAACTTAAGACTGCAGGGAGAGCCAGTTGTATATAGAAATGCAGTCGCATTCAACGTATGTCATAAGCAGGCTCCTCACATCCGCAAAAGTAAGTGTTGGGACTGCCAGTGCTGTATAAAGGAGAAGAAAGGAAGAACAGCCTTTGCTATAATGGCCCAGGGGGAACAGAGGCAATAAAAAGAAGCCTGAACTTCTTTTGACTAGGGTCAGATTGTAAGTAATTTTAATAGTAGGGTAATGCAGTACATACACTAGCAAGAGAATTAACTAATTCAACTTGACCAAAAAGAAGAAATTCTGAAGATAAACAAAACTAACATTAAGATTCCTTATTGCTATTCATAATAGAAAACTAAATCCATGTCACAGTAGAAAAACTAACAATTTCAAGAAAGAAAAGCATCTTCTGGTGAGTGAATAACCTCTAAATTCTCAAAAAAAGTCCATGTAAAATTTAGAATCAGGATAATGGAATATCTACTGGCTTTCCACTCCAAGTAGAACTTTACTTCTAATTAACTATTTAAATTGGTTATAAAGAAATTCTTCACAACATCACTTGCAAAATGCATTCATGTAAGTAAACCTCTCCATGAAAATCAATGTGCCGATACAAATCATCTCTTTCCCACAAACCCCAAACTGAAAAAAAGCAAACTCCAATTGAAAAAAAGGGAAAGTATTCAGCAAACGCAGCCCATAATTGTGACATATTGTTTCTCCTGCTACTTAATTTCATTCTGACACTTACCTTATATCCTGTATAGAATCCAGTTTCGTGTCCACAATATGAGCTATTTTGCCAATTACAGGACTGGAATGTCTGCGTTGCTTGTATAAGCACAGTGCGAACTTAGACAGAGCTGACAGACTTAGACTGTCAAGACACCAAAGACAGACAGAATATTTATTTTTTATTTCTAGTTAATAACTGAACAAATATATGAAAGGCAAGGTTACATTCAAATTACAAAACAAGGAAACAAGACATCTAACTATTTCATATTTGGTCACCTATAGTGATTCCTTGGATGTAGCCAAAATATTTAGATATTTTATATTAAATCATATTGTGCATACAAAGCTCTACAAAAATCAGAACTTCTTCATCTAACCACATCAGCATAAGAAATCTATAAAGATTACATTTTCAAGCAATGATGTGAAATACCTAAAATAAACACGAGCAATTCATTACCCAAATGTCATTTTGTGTTCAAGCTACACTGAATTTATTTGTCAAGATGCCCCACGTATTAAGCTGGGAGAGGCCATTCTGTAATGCTGGTGCCAAGACTGACACTAGCTTCTGTCATTAATTTTGAAGGTTAAAGAATGAAAATTACAATATAAAAAAATTAAATTCAAAACAACTCAAAAAACCACCACCACAACAACAAAAAAACCACAAACAGGAAAAATGTTGATGTTTTAATATAAAAAGTTTTTACTAAAATTGAAATAAGCAGGGTTCTCACAACTACTTAAGAGCTGGACAGCAAACTCTAAGATAAAATTGTAAATATTAAAACCTACAATTTACTTCAATCGCATAAATCTACACAGACAAAGTATTTAAAAATCTTAAGTGTTGGTCCCTGCTGTTGCATTACCTAAATCTCTCAAGCAAGTCCATTAATACTCAAAGCCTCCATATCTACAAAAATAATTTCCAAACCCTTCAAAAATACAGTTGTAAAATATTATTCACATGGTGTTTAAAACTTCTCATAAATACTCTTTGAGAACTCTGTGTGGCCTCACGTGAAGCAAACCAAACCATGGTTCCAACTTACACTTTTCACAAAACATAGTAGTAGAATACTTGCCTTTCTAATCTTTTCCATGCTTCTGTAACAAGCACTTCTGCTAGAGAATCATGGTCTTGAACATTGAGCCTTCAGAAGAAAGATGTTAGAGTTTGGCGTTTGCTTCAAAAGTTATGAAGAAATAAGACCTATGTCCTTTCAATGTTTACCATGTTTTACTGTTCTATTGCTCACTCCATTCAAACAGATTGTAAACATTTGTGCATTAATGATCATAACTCCATTTACTGGGAGTGCGAAACAGATCAGTTCTGCTTGCATCTCAGAAACTGAGGTACAGGACATTGTGCCACACTGTCAGGGTACAGAAGCTGGGGCAGGGCAGTCTTCCAATCTCCTTATACAACAGTTTTGTAGTCAAAATTCCATCTCTTTTTATTACCAAATATAAAATGTGTAGATGTGGAATTCATCGTAATGCTGCTTACCTCAGAATACTATACAGGGTGTCCACAACAGCCTCATCTTCCATGTGTTCCACCTTGTTTTCTGCTAAAATGCAGAGAGTGAGGAACTGGGAGTGATTTCTTACATAGTCACTAGTCCTTAAGAGAAGCGGCCTCTTCTTTTGCAATTGCCACAGCATGTTCAATGCAATTCCCACATGCTTTTCAGAAAGCCTGGCCTTGTTCCTTCCAACAAGGCTGAACACTTCCTCTTCATGGGTGCAGCTATTTATCTGGCTCAAAAGCAGATCACTACTCAGAGCCCGAGCTTGGTAATGTCGCAGTGTAAACAAGCAAACCTGCCTCAAACAAAGCATTTCGCTATGCCTGCCAGCGATCTTTAAAGTGTCCAGAAAGATTCTTCTTTCCCTTTTTGCAGTAAACCACGCTGTTACAAAGAACAAACACAAGTATAAGAAAAACAGATCATTTTTCTTTCAGCCTGTATGGCCACTGAATTGACAATGATTCCACTGTGATGTACCTGTAATGAGACAGAATTAGAGCAGTTAAGTACATTTGTAACTACTAGCTAGAAGTCCATGTCCCTACCTTTTAATGTTCTGAGTAAGGTAAGCTTGAGAAGAACATAGAGCCCGAATTCTTCTCAGAGAAGCTCCCAACAATGAGCACTGGCATACTCACAAGCACTAAGAAAAGCTAGTCCACTTGCTACATTCTCAAATTTAGAAACCTGCCTTTAAAAGGCCCACGTGCTACCTATCATGTTTCTACTGAGAAGACAAAGCTAAGCTTTTTAACAAGCGGTCATTGCATGGCACAGTCAAGTGAGGCTTACTCTCACTAGGCCACACTAGAGTCCCAAACTATGGTCCAGGAACTGCCAGAAAATAGAACTATTGGTGGTAAAAAGAAGTAAGATAGCAAGAGCTCCTGAACTGGCATCTCTCAATTGCTCTGGCTCTTCATGTGCACCCACCCCACAGCACTATCTACCGTAACCTGTCTACAAGCGTCTCCCAGAATTTCCTTTCCACTCAGCTCTCTTTAGTATGTGGCCTGTGTCTTAAGATCCTGATGTGTGGCTTCTAGTCAGGAAGGTTGGCCACTTTTGTAATACTGAATACTGACCAGTTACCACGCATCAGCTGAAATCACACACTGTGCAAAAGAAAAGCAACATAATTCCCCAAATTATAGCGGAAGCTACAGACTTAACTATTGAAATTCGGTTAGTAATATTTTTTTTTTAATATTTGTACATTTTGTACAACTTGTACACAGTGGTATTTATTCTACAACCTATAAATCTGGTTCCAAGCTGCAGAACACAAACCACTGGTAGCAAATGTTGTGGTACACCAAAAAAAGCCATCAAATTCCCTTACAAAAATTATTGACATACCATACGTTCAGCAAACTTGAAGACTCTTCAACTGTAGGCATGATTCCATCACTGTAACATTATCAAGGCAATGGCAGCAGCATGCACTAAGTCTACTGAGAAAGAAAAAAAGCTTCTTATTTGAGTGGTCTGTGTACGGTGCTGAAATCATTCCCAGAATTGGATATAGCTGGATTTCTTTTGATGTCTGCACAATCAGCTTCAGAGAATAAAAATTCCTATGACATATTATAGTCACTGTTGTCGCTGACACTGGGGAAAATACAGGAAAAGCTAAAATAGATTTGTGTTAATTTATGATTTGTTATAACATGAAGTATTTTCTTCTTCATGAAAAATGAAAGCATACAGAAATGGTACAAATTTTCCAGATATTATATATTAAGTGCCTTCTATAATAATGATTTTCTTTATATCCCCTTTCCAGATATTGCTTTTGTTGCTTCTCTTTATTCCATATGATAGTTGTCTTTACAAAGATTTTATTCCACTTTATGTCTGTGAACAGTTGTGCGACATTATTTATTCCATGTAATCGCCATAAAAACAATTTTTTGCTTTTTCCCTCTTAGTATGCTGCCACATGGTTTTACAAGCAGCTGGAACTTATGAGATTTCATAATATATATGAAATAAGCTAAAATACATATGAAAGGTTGGTAAAGCCACTGTTAAATCACAATCCCGTAATCTTCCACAAAACCTCAAGTATTAAATTAACTACATTTACCAGGCCGATTGGCATTTTTTTTTACCCTACAGATTTTCCAGTCAATTAAAAATACTTTTTTCTGTTCCCTTTTGCCATGTAGATGGCAAATCAGACATAATGACAATAATCAAAAGTAGAATTGATAGACTGTCTAAGCAGAAGTGGAATTGACTTCTAAGCAGAAGCTGCAAAACAGTTATCAGAATTATCATACTATACAAACTACCTAATTTAAAGAGAAAAAAAAAATAAACATTTCCCCTCTAATGACATAACAGTAAAGTATAGCTTCAAAACCAGCAAAAATTTTTTAACCTTTTTGCATGACCATGTTCAGAGTCCTACCTACAAATGAACAAGAATTTTTTCTTAATACTGTTTTAGCAAACTAAGACAGCATCGAATATCATTAAGACAATATTGATATATTTAAACTTGTTTCTAAGATTTCATGTTCTATGCTACAGAATATTAAGCAAAGTCTTATTATTTGTGTATTTTTGCCTTGCTTAGTTACTCTACTCTCATATATCCATCCGAAGGAAAAGAATAGTCCCAATGTCAATTCACATTTACTCCCCATGGTACTGTCAAGCTAAACTGCCAGAGACAAAATGAAGTAAATGCCTGAAAAGAATATAAAAACTTCAGGCTTAAATAATTTCCTTTTAATGCCAGGTAGCATATCCTTTCCCCTTTCTCATGCTACAGTGGACCTTGCATCCCCTGTCCTAATGACTAGGAACCAGGATCTCTATGTAAAACAATCTGCAGGAAGTTTCCAAGTATTTATCTTTCTGGAAGGTATTTAGCAGATGCAAGTGATTTACCACAGACTTGTGTGCAATTTTAAATTGCAGTATCTACTAAAAAGGAAATAAATAGAAAATATTGGCTGTTTTAAAACTAAAAAATACATAGATTTAAAAATACTAAATTTGTAGCTACTTAACTATTCCTGAAGTATTCTACTTACCATGCAAAATATACTAAAAGGACAAGATATTCTTTACAATCGTTTCCTATCAGCTGAAAGTCAATTAGCATTTTCAAGGCTGTATTATAAACTACAGCGAGCCAGGAAGTCTTCCGCAAAGAAAACATAGATGCCGCACTACTCCCCAAGTATTAAAACTACTGAAGACTTAACGGTTAAGAGAGCTGCTTGTGTGGCATGGGGTGTTTTTCAGCTGTCAGTCACCTCAGCTTTCCTGAGCCGAGCTGTAAGCAGCACACCAGCACTGTCATAGGGGTACCAGCACCGGCTTTCCTCCTCTCCCACCCTTATCCCGCAGCAAGCCCGCCCGCTCCCACCTGCCGGTCGCCTCCTGCATTCCTGCGGGGAGATTTTGACCCCGATGCGCTTCAGGAGCAAGGGAAGGGGCTGGGCGGCCGCAGAGGCGTCCCGCTGGAGGGTGGGGAGCGCAGTGAGAGCCAGGGCTCCGCTGC
>VZRU01019420.1:32617-98657 GCA_013398155.1 Pedionomus torquatus | reverse complement strand
CTCCTGTTCCTTATTGAGGCCTTTCAGTACTCAAAGGGGGTCTGTAAGAAAGATGAGGACAAACTTTTTAAGCAGGGTCTGTTGAGATAGGACAAGGGATAATGACTTTAAACTAAAAGAGGGAAGACTTGATAGAAGGAAGAAGTTTTTTACACTGAGGGTGTTGAAACACTAGCCCAGAGAGGTGGTAGGTGGCCCATCCCTGGAAACATTCAAGGTCAGGTTGGATGGGGCTCTGAGCAACATTACCTAGTTGACGATGTCCTTGCTCGTGGCAGGGGGATTGGACTAGATGACCTTTAAAGGTCCCTTCCAACCCAAACCATTCTATGATTCTTCATGTACTAAAACACACACTTCAGAGACTCACAATCTGCTCCTCACTTGAAATCTGCTTCTGGCATTGCACTTCTTTGAGTGGCAGAATACCTTCCACTATTTCATTTGATCACTTTTGTTCTTTGACAAAAAATCTTTCCCTGACATGCTTTACTTCGGTAGTTCCTAATATAGCTGTGCCTAATGAGACAAATTTCAATAGCAGAAGTACTGATTGCTGGATTAACAGTTTCATATTCATTCTCCTGGTGCAAGAAACAGAAAAAAATCATCATACATTATATGCTACTACAGTGAGAGAATGCATGCCATGCCTGGAAACATTTAGTTTCTCCTTTGCAATGAACTTAACGGATGCAAGACCACAGCTTGAGAAAGAGAAAAAATACATAGCCATGGGCATTATATATCCTGTAATATTTCTCAAAAAGGGGTGCCAGGAAAGAAAAGGGCTTCATGCAAGAAACTGGATTAGAACTGAGATAATTTATTGAACTAATGAGATCAACATTTATATGTAAGGATAAATATTGACTAGGTAAACATAGCCTGATAAGCAGATCAATCTATTTCTCTCTTAGGAATACATGGGAATTAACAAGCTTAATAATGTTCAGTATTTCATATTCAGAGACTAAAATGCTCTGATGTAACCTGAAAGAGTAAAAGGCAGTTGCATATGATAACCATCCCAAAATAAATAATTCAACAGTACACCACACAACACCATCCCCCACCCCAAACCAACAACCAAAAAGAGAGGATATCTGCTGGTCCTGAAGAGTGCAGGAAGTGCGACAACAACAGACATTGGTGTTCATTTCATGGTCTTATAAACATTTAACTATCAATCCATATCATCTACAAAGCATTGTTCAGAGAATCAATTTATTTCCAGCTTTTCTCTGCTATTAAATAGAAAATGCAACAGACAAGGGGAGCTTTGATTTTGTTTGAATGGGCTTTTATGATATGAATGTGCCTTTTGAAGCATGCATTTAAATCAGACAGATATTAGAGGGCATTTGAGAGTATACATTTGGGAACACATTTTCATATGCATAGGGAAAAAGAACGTGGAAATCTACAGTGCAGTCTGTACACTCTGGTCTCAAAGAGAAGTTCTTGTCGGTTTAGAACAAATACATTCTCTCTAGCTCCTTGAGTGCAGGACTCCTCAGTGAGCACAATAAAGTAGAGTGGGGAAGGAGGACAATACATTTTTCTGAATTTGGTTTTCTGGCATTAGTCCATGGCTTTTGTGACCTCTGAAACTGCTTGAGGGAATAGCACGGAATAGCAGAGGTACTATTCCTAAAGAAGCATTATCCTAAAGAAGCACTGGCATCACTTTCAAAAGAGAATCTATCTATTTGACCTGGCAGACACTCCATCCAAAGAATAGACAAACATTTTGAAAGAGCATGGAAATACTTGCGACTAAAATAATGGTGTAGTTTGTTACTTCTTCTCTCTCCCTTGTTAATGGAAACTAGTGACCAGGTAATTTTGGTTACTTCAACTTTGGAGTGCTTAGCAGTAGAAGGTGTAGCATAATGCTGTAGGTTGTTATGAACCAATGAACAAAGGACAGTAACCTATTAAAATTTGCTTGCAGAGTTGCAATAGCTGAGCAACAGATGAACCAGCCTTTGCTATTTATCCTAAATGGTAAAATCCTTCATAAAATAGCTGAGACATAATCTCCATTGGCAAACTTGTTTCATGGTGACCAGTTCTCTGGTTCTTGACCGGTTTTACAGGCATGCTTATCATCTGTGGAGGTCATTAACAGGCATCTAAAAACTTCAGCATTCTAAACGATTTGTCTACGTACACCTCTGTGGTCAAAGACAAGGGCACCCCTAGAGGTTAAACCCATCTACAGGTGGTTGTGCTGGCTGGGATACATGAGGAGACTCTCACCAGTCTGATGGTACATACAGAGAGGGCACATATGCAGAAGTGCTTGTAGTTTGCCAGTGTTGGGTGAGGTGCTGGAAAAGTTATATCCTGGAAACACATTTCACAAACATCCTGCTCCTGCTAAGTGTGAGAAAATGGAAGAACCGGAGCCTGACACCTTGCTGCTGGAACCCTTTGCCCAGGCAGCCGAGGGGCTCGGAGGGATCCTGGCATGTGACCGCTCCAGTAACACCCGACGAGTGGTGGAGGCTGATGGGAAGGCTGTATGCAAGGGGAGGAGGGAGAGAGGAGGAGGTGGCTTCCTTCTGACGCCATTTCCGAGGGGCTGAGATATATAAATGAGCCGGTTGCTGCAGTGCCCCATCTGGGATCTTCAGCCAGGGCACTGGCGTAGGAACGCACGGTGCTGGTCTCCCGCCAGCACTTCGTCTGGAGCCCCCACACCGGGGACAGACTCACACTCTGCCCCGTCTCCTTGCCTCCATCCCGCCAGCACCATGAGCCGCTCAGGTCTGCTCGCCGTCCTGCTCCTGGCCGTGCCGGGTAAGTGGGGCTGGGCTGGGGTCTCTGTCCCTGCCCCGCCCCCGGGACCTTCAGCCCCGCGGACAGCGCCGACCCTTCTCGCCCCGTTCAGCACCGCGGACAGCGCTGACCACCCCTCCCACACAGCCCCCTTCAGCACCGCGGACAGCGGCCGCCGCAAGGTCACGGCCGAGGGCCGCGCCGGATCCTGCCTGTCCGGCGGGCTGGGGCCGGGGGTCACTGCCAGCCTGGGGACCTCGCCTTGCCTCGCCTCGCCTCGCCTCGCCTCGCCTTTTCCTTCCCTTCCCTTCCCTTCCCTTCCCTTCCCTTCCCTGGGGAAGGCTGAGAGGGGGCACGATGCACACATTCAGCTGCTGCACCCACGGGCCACTTCCACCAGAGCAAGATGCCCCTCTTCACTGCCCTTTTTAGCAGGATAAGATTTCTTTCCTTGTCTCACAGTGAACATGAATAACCAGCTCACTTTTTTTTTTTTTTTTACCCTCCCCTCATTTTACAGCCATCTCTCTTCCCGTGACAAACGACATGAATAAAGGGGACACTAAGGTAAGGATGGGCCTATAGTGAATGGGGCAAATGAATCTGAGGGATGTGATGTTTAACCTCCACCTAGCTGGTTGGCTTTTGGCTGCCCCTGCTGAAATACCTTATAGAAACAGCTGGGGATTTGCATGAGATCCCTGCAGCAGGATCCAGTCACCCTTCACTCCTATCATCCCCCACCCCAAAACTCCCTCCCTACTGGGATTTACCCTTTGTGCATCCAATTCTGGGCACCTGGACAAGAGAGAATTCCCTCAGGATGTACCAGAGAGACCAAATAAGCTTGTCTGGAGAATGGTGAGACTGAGGATGGAGGGTTGGGTATAACCCTCTCTAGTCCTCCTACTTTCAGCTTTTCAAAGCTCCCAACAGGAGGTGACTCAAAGGAGAGTGGGGGGAGATGTGATTCAGAAAAGGACGTCTCTGGAACTGTGTGTATTTGGGGATGTGTATACATCTGTGTTTGTATGTGTGTGGTGTGTTACTTAAATACGCAAGTTTCTGAAAAACAAGCGACTGGCTACTCTTGGATTGCTAATCTGTCCTCAGCTACTGCTCAGCCTGTCTGGATGTCTACAAGCAGTGCAGGACTTGGCTGACCTCTCTAGCCTTCTTTTATAGGCTTGTGTGCATACATCTGTGTCATACCTCTCTGACATTCAGAGCTACACTTTGCAAGTGTGTGCGGTCCAAATGGGCTTTTGGCACCCCTGTGTAGGTGTGGTTTTGCCTGTGTTGATCTGTGACAGACCTCCCCTTCCTGATATTATAGTGCCCATAGTCTTTCAGATGAGATGATCCCTTAGCTGCCAAGATAAATATTTCTATAGAAATCAGTGTCCAGAAAGGAAACACCCACCTTCCCACCTTTATTTCTTGAACATCTTTTGTTCCTGAAATCTTCTAGCCACATAATGTTTTTCCCAAGGCAGAAGTAAGGGGGGGGACACATTCATATCACTCTCAGCCACAGGCTCCATTGTACAGTGTCTCCGCCTGTTGTTACCTACAGGGTAAGCACCATGAGATACACTTCCCTGTGTCCTGTCAGATGCGCCTGGGCCTCGAGAGCTGTTGCTTTGTTAAGACCTTGAGCCTGCTTAGCCCTTGCTGGGGCTGAGCCATGAGCTGTGAGCCACCAGGTGCCTGCTTCAGGCTTTGTGCTGCTGAGAAAGAGGACTTATGGACAGCACTTGCCCCTTCAGTTGGCTGTGCAAGATAGGGTGATCATTAGGCATCTGGTGGGACAATTCACTAACTTCAGTTTTCCTTGTGAGATCTATTCCCCAATATATTTTATGTGCAAAACACGGTACTTTCCAACAACCCACAATTAGCTTTTGTGGAAGCTGGTGCAACTCCATGGGAGTGTTTCCACTGAGAAAGGGTTGTCTCCCAAGGCTGTTCTCTGCCTGGGTACTGCATTGACACAGGCTTTAGCTGAGAGAAAAATCAGACCACACCTTACTTTTGATTTTTGCTGCAACTGGAAGAAGCCATTAGGGCTTTTCTGCCTTCACCACCCTCTGAGACAACATTTCAGTGAAGGAAACCCTGGTCTCACAGGACAGAATCAGACAGGCATATCATTACATGGGTAGAGCAGTGAGCACCACAGCTCTTCTTAAACACCACACTGATCTAGAGGTGCTCTGTGCCACCAGCATTTGTGGGTGGCTCAGTGCTGTGAGGTGGATAGTCAGTATCAGCAGGCCTTTCCTGGGCAGCTCATTGGATTTCCATGGGGAGATGAACACAGCCAAAACATTTACAATATCTCTGGCACTCGCCCACTCTTGTGCTCCAAGGAGACTATTTCACACTTACACACATATATTTCAGAAGGTCCCGAGCACTGCTGAACTCAAAAGTAATAAAGTCTATCCTTGTAAGGACATGCTAATTTAGACATTTCTGTATAGGGATGGCATGAGCAGCTCTTAAGGATCTAGTTACATGCTTACAGTTAGAGGATAGCAATGGCAAAATTCCAGTCTGAGTTTCTGCACTGGATTACTTACATTCATTTGGAAAGGATCCCCTTCATTTTCTGTTCTAGGCTGTTATTTCATGACCTTGTGAAGTCTCACTCTGCAAGATTTGTTCTTACAAAAAGTCAAGGAGAGTGTTGTGGAATGGCTGCACTCTTCATTTATTATGTTAGGATCTTCCTCCACAGAGTTGTCCGTATTTCTGTGGTGACTGATGTGTTTCTTTGTGTTCAGACAAAGACCTTAGACCAGCTTAGAAGTCTGCAAAAGGCTTATATAGTGTGTTTCCTTGGACTAGGTTCTTACTTCTCATGCTGAGAAAGTCCTTACTTCTGAAGCTGCATTGAATACAGCTGCAATAAGTGGTTCCAGAGATTGGGAAACATGAGAGGGAAGTATAAGAACTGGGGTTTGTTCAATATAATGGTAAAGTGAAGTGACTCAAAGTCATCTAAAATCAATATTAATGGATTGCTTGTGGTATAGAAGAACAATACTGGGGAAATTCCTCTGCTTTCTTATTGTTAAATCTCTCCTGTAACATTTTTAATTCAGCAGGCAATCCTCTCAAACTGTGTAAATAGTTAAGAGTTCATCATCTTATAGCTGTGATCTGCAAAAGCAGAATTCTGCCTGGTCAATGAATATATCCAATTGCCTGAATGAGCAACATTGAAGATGATGGGGAATTGCTGACTCTTGTTTAATTTCTACCACAGCCAAGGTGCTTTGCTCCCCTGAGAATGGCACCTTGAGAGGGAGGTCAGGACTCTTAGGGCTGCCTGCAGAAATCATCAGAAGAAAGAGGTTTAATGAGTGGACTTTTTGTCCCCCCAAGACGTATATGCATCCTTTTTAATTTCAATTTAGCCTCTTTTTCCAAAGGCACGTATAGGCCCTGCATCCTTTATCATCCCACATCATCCTTTTGAACTAAGCAGCCTGATTCCTGCACTACTAACAAGCGATGGACTGTAGACCATGCTGCTTTCTCTCCTGTGTGACTATTTGGATCTACAATGACCACACAGCAGGGCTTCTGGTGATGTATCTTGGTGTGGTGAGGGTGCCTTCACCCCTGCCAAAGATGCTACCTTACCTTTGTGTCTCTGGCTTTCATTCTCCTAGCACACATACAGCACTGGGCAATTCCTGTGGGATCAGGGTTGCTGCAGTTACACAGTGAAGAGCTGGGCCTGTAATCTCAGTACAAGTGACAAACTAGATTGCTAATGCTTCTCACTTTACACCAAAGGAAAGAGTTGCTGGAAAGGGGAGGTCCAGAGTTCATCCTGTCTGGGAAACTGCCTCAGACAGTTGCAAATGCTTCAGATGCAAGAGTGGGAACTTTCTTGCTTTCAAATGACCTGCCTCAGTGACCTGCCTTCCAGTTCATAATAGATGGCTTGGACACTCAAGCACAAGGTCAAATGCTTCTCCAGGGTGTCTTGTCTTTCTCTAGGGCTTGAGAGCAGTATTTCTCATGTGTTGGAAACTGCAATTTGCCTCATGTCACCCTCCATGGCTGGTTGCAGTATAACTACAGTGCCCTTTGCAGGGCTCAAAGAGCTTGCAGATTTCAAGGTCACCTATTTAGAGGTTCATCACTCATTGCTCTCTACAGCCTCCCACTGAGACCTTTTATAAGGTGCAGGTCAAGATATATTGACTCTCTATGTATATATCCAGATCTCCTTTAATCTCCTGGTGTGCCCAGCCTTTGGGATGGGCTACAGTAGTGAGCACCTCAGCTGAAGTGTGCATCGTGCTGAAGTTCTTTCCATTGTCATGTGTCATTTGCTCAGTTCTCAGTTTTGGGAGGTGCTTTCTGTTCCTAAGTTAAGTAAAACAGGAACTGAACATTCAGTTCTGGCTTGACTGGAAAAGTGTGCCATTATTTGCTGTGGTTTAGCCTTAGTAACAAGTGGATTTAGGGAAAAAAAGACAATAAATAAGTACTTTAACTTGTATTTTGTCTCTTTCTAGGTGATGAAGTGCATTGTAGAGGTCATCTCTGATACTTTATCGAAGCCAAACCCACTGCCGATCAGTGAGGAATGCCTAGAAACACTTAGAGGAGGTACAGGCTCAGATTTAATGTTGGGTATCAGCAAGAGCAGATCTGACAAAGGTGCAGTAGGGGCTGGCCATGCCCTGGTCCTCTAGCACCTCACAAGGGGTCCCTGACACATTCACTTTCCTTGTGGTCACCCCACTAGTCTGTGCCAGGCCCCAAGAAGCAGGGACAGAGTCAATACGCAGCCCAGGCCAGGCATCATGCTGGCACCACAGCTCTCTGTGAAGCCTTGGGAGTCTTGAAGCTACCTGGTTTTCACAGGATCTTCTTAATCGTATGGTTAAGAGATGTGGCAGCAAATCAGGCCAAGGGAGAGAAGAGTAAAGGAAGAGGGATGTGGTGTTTGGGGTTGTTTTTCATTCCTAGGGGTGGGGGGAGGTTGCCTTTGACCACTTTCTGTACCAATTTCTGTCTTCCCTGTTGCAGATGAACGAATCATTTCTATCCTTCGCCACCAAAATTTATTGAAGGAACTTCAGGAAATTGCGGCTCAAGGTACAGTTTCACTATGGCTTGGGGGAAGAGGGGCTTCACTTGTTGCAGCCCTTGCACAGTTTTCTTGTTTGGCATTTTTTCTATTTGACAGTAATTTGACATCACAAATTGAGTGTAATTAGACAGGGTTTGCTTGGTTTATGGTTTCCATTGGGATGGGGCTGCCTGGGGAATGCTGGTTGCCAAGAGAGCTGTGCTCCAACCTGCAGCTCATGTTGCCTTTAGTTAACATTTTCTCCAGAGTGTTGTTTTTGTTGAGCTGGCTCCATAATTCCAGAGACTAGAGTATGGGGCCTTGGGGCCTTGGGCCATCCTGAGTGGGAAAAAATGCTGCTCCTCCCTATCAAGGAGAGGGATCCCCCCACCAGGCAGGAGGGCACAGGGGCTCTCAGTGCTCACCCCAACAGAGGTACATGAGTAGCATCTGGAAGGAAACAGCTTTTATCCTTCAGTACTCTGAAGCTGAAGTCTTTTGTCAGCCTCGGTGTGCTGCAGCTCACCAGTTCTTATTCCCTCACTCTCCATCAATATTAGTTTTCTTAACAACCCTGCTTCTCTGTTTAGAGACCTTTTTCTTTCCTGCAGACGATTTTTTTTGATGGTAGCTTTGTTACTGTAGCTAATTCACATATCCTCCAGTCTCACTTCTCCTCACATCTCCCTTTTGGCATATTTGTCTGTTGTAGAAAACATGTATATAATTGTAAAGTGTTTTCTTACCTCGACTTTCTAAAACACGGGTGGGGCTGTTGCCCTTCCCTACCTTTTGCTATTTGATGCAGGTGCCAATGAGAGAACTCAGCAGCAGAAGAAAAACAGTGGCTTCGAAGATGAACTTTCTGAAGTCCTTGAAAGTCAGAACGACAAGAACAAGCAGAGAGGTCAGTGTCAGCCTCCCCCCTTCAGGAAATCCAGGTCAGGCTGTAAACAAGGATGTTCTTTCTAACAGCCTTGATAAATCCATCTGCTTCTCGTTTAGGCATCTTCTTTGATACTGCTGCTGACACACACAAGCAGCCTGGTGTTTGCTTTGTTCTTGTTTACCAGCTTAAGCAACATGTAATTTCTGAGCTATAGTAACTGGTGATGGTCAAGTTACCAAACTGATACTGATCTTTGCCATCCTGCTGCCAACACCATCACTCACTCCTAATGCTTAAAATGAGTCACAGCAGAGGACAGCCCATACTGGAAGTCTCGGTGGTATAGGCAAGAGCAATCTGAGTCTGCTCCTGCCACCCATGTTTCCAGGGATCTAAGGTACTAGGTTATGGCTCTTCAAAGGGAAAACTGAACTTGGGATACACACAGTGCATACACCCATACACAAAACACCTGCATATTGGAAAGACTACTTTCAGCTAGGATTTCCCCTTGTCACTATGTTTCTATGACTGGGCTAGAGACAGGCAGTGTAGGGGAAAGGAGGGAGGTTCAGCCCCTTCTCTTTTCCACATCAGGTAGAGAGGATGACAGCATGAAGTGAGATGATTTCTCATCCAACAGCAGCGCTCGGGCAGAGGATCTTGGGTGGGCTTTGGGGTGTGTGGCTGAGCCATGGCAGTGCAGCAATGCCATGATGTCAGCCCAAAGACACCCAGAGAGATCAAGAGTAGTACATTGAGACAATGAGTGATGCTGGGTCTCCCTCATGCCAGGTCAGAGTCAACCCTCTTGCTCCAGCAGTGTGGCAACTGCATAAGGATGAAGAATGACATGTTGGGCCTCCCAGGCCTGCAGGCAGCCCAGTAATACCAGCATGGTGTCACTGGAGGTCACCAGCCCCATGTGACTGGCTCTCTGCAGCTGTCCTCTCACCCCAGCAGCCCTCTGAGCCTCTCTGAGGCCGTACTCACCCTTCCATATCCATCTGGCTTTTCCCACTCCTTTTAAGCTCTCCATCTTTCCTTTTGCAGAGTAGCTAATTATGTTAAAAGAGGCCAGTTGCTGACAAGAGCAAGAGCCAGCCCACACTAAGCTCCTACTGAGTAGCCACTTTGCAGAAGCAGAGTCACCCTCTCCCCTCCCCCTGCCCACTCCAGCTCGCCTGCATTGGCTCCCTTTTCATCCTGGTAGGAGAAATAAGGATGCAACTTTAGCGCAGCACTCAGAGCAGGGAGATCTGCAAGTGCCGTATTATACTGCTAAGTCGTGTCATTTTACATGCCATCTGATTTCATGTGGGGCAAGTTTGTTGCTGGCATCTCAAGAGATGATGAGATGATTTTTGCTGCAGCAAAGCACTTCAGCATATGTTTAACTTCAGCCTTGTGAGTCTCTCCAGGAGAGCAGGCACCAGTGAGAGTGGCGGCTTGCTTGAATGCAAGCATATGTTGAAATGACTTGTGAAAGGCTCCATGGGCTGGTTAAGCAGATTGTGGAGCTGGGCTAAGAAACACACGCGCTTTGGTGGTTGTGAAATGAGCTCTCAGGAGAGGTTTCTTCTTGCTCCTCCCTCTGCAGATGCGGCAGGGGAGCGCCCTGAAGAGGAGCAGCCCACAGGGTCCCTGGCTGAGCTGCCAGCACAGAAATCCCAGCAAAATGAAGATTCAAGAGAGGAAGGAAAAAACAGCCTGGAGGAGAGAGAGCTCAGGCCACAGGATGCAGACCCTGGAGAGAAGGAGGATCAGGATGAAGCAGAGAGCAACGAGATCAGGGGTGCAGAGGATGCTCAGCAAGATGAAGCTTTGGACAATCACATCAGCAAAGACTTCAGTGAGGATGAGAGGCAGCAAGGGGATGAAGAAGAGGAGCCCAGAGGCTCCAGGGACAGCCTGGAGCTTGAGGATGAAGGAGAGCAACCATCGCGGCAGGGCCAGGAGGAGAGCAAGGAGGTGACGGGGGAGCGTGTGGAGCGGGAGGATGATGGAGGAGATGATGCTGCAGAGGAAGATCCTACCGAAGCAGAGAGGTCACTTGATTTGGCTGAGGAGGACGAGGAGGCTGAGGAGATGCAGGGAGATGACAGTATGTATCCCAGACAACTGCACTGATACCTACCTGGGGTGAGCTGAGGGCACGGAGACAGACAGATAAGAGGCTTTAAAGTCTAAAAGTTCAGGCAGGTGCTTACCGGGTTTATGGAAATATCCCCCACTGAGAGCCACCCAGACCCCCACACAAGCACCTGGCCATGTGGGCCCACACACAGTGGGTAACACAGGCCTGGCAGCTGCCTGCTTCTCACTTTTCATAGTACCTGGGGACAGCTGGTTTCCTTTTCTTAAACTTCCTACGTGGTATTTGACTGCTGCCTCCAAACCCTGTTAGTGACATGGTGACAACAGAGTAGGTATTTCCAGAGTCCTGGGAAAATGAGCCTGAGTCGGGAAACCCACTTTGCATCGCCCCTGAAAGCTCTGTTCAAAAGCAGAACGTAACCAGATTAACACTTGTGCTCACTGTTGTGTTTAATGCTCTTTCAGGTAACGACGATGCTTTGGGATTTAGCAAAGATGGGCAGAGCTCCGAGGAGGAGGAAGAGGAAGAGCAGCCCCGAGCACTGAGAGGAGGAAGGCATCGCCTGGAGGATGAGGAGATCCAGGGGGAGAAGGACAACTTCCAGTCCAGGGATGCCAAAAGTGAAGAGATGGAGGAGGAGTCCTCCAGGGAGTGGGAAGATTCCAAGAGGTGGAACAAAATGGATGAGCTGGCCAAACAGCTGACATCGAAGAAGCGCATGGAGGAAAATGATAGTGGGGAAGACCCAGACAGGTCCATGAAAATGGTGTTCAGGTCCCGCAAGTATGACTTCAGTAGTCCAGAGGAAGATGTGAGACGGTCGTGGAAGCATCACTCAAAGGAGGACAGCAGTGAAGGAGGATTCCCACTTGCTCCCATGCCTGAAGAAAAGAAAGATGAGGAAGGCAGCGCTAACAGGAGAACAGAGGTTGGTGTACGTAGCCTTAAGAATAAATCCCACTCAGCTATTACTAAAGAATCCAGACTATGCTTGGAGATGTGGGTAGTACCTTGGCATTATGCAGCCTGCATTGATTTTCTGTGACATTAAGGAGATGTTTAGTGACCTTTTAGCTGTTCAGCCCTAGGTATTATTGAGATTTGCACCTGTCTGTACCTTTGGGTTTTTTTCTTGTATTAGTGACTGGTGCAAAAACATTCCCTACCTGAGAGAGTCTTAAAAATGAGACAAGACTTTTGCACTGGTCTGTGCTGGACTTGGTGATCAGAGCCATTTCTGAAGTCGTGTGTTCCAAAGCCTCTCCAAGTCAAAGGGACTGCTTTCCCTGGCTCAGGGATGGAGTGTGTAGTATCCGACCTCTTACAGAGGCAAACTGGGGTGCAGCTGCAGTGAGAAAGCTGAGGCCTTGGAGTGGAAATGGTTGACAGATGTGTCAATAGATCTGAGCCAGGCTTCCAACGTTAGAGACCTTCCCTGGTACCTCACTTGATGCTATGTGGTAGCTCAGCACCTTCCCAGTAGCCAGGAGTAGCACTTTTGCCTTTGTGGTGAGGCCCAGCTCCAGGTATGGATGTTTATTTGGGATAGTGCAGGGGGCTGGATGGTGAATCTCGGCACAGGCTCTGTGGGTGTTTGCTCTGGGACAAACCATGATCAGGAACTGACTGGGGCAGCAGGTGAGTGGAGCCAGTTTGCTGCAGCTCTCTTGCCTCCCAAAAAAACCCTCTTGCTTTACTTACACAGCAAAACACCGCCCAAAGATTATCCATCAGCATCCCCTACTGAGAGGGGGGTTCAAAGCAAAGCCAAACATCTTGGTGTCAAGCAGGGATGCAGGGGGGCCTGTGGAGGGGGGTCGGGAACCAGCAGTGAGGGAAGGCACAGGCTGTGGCTGTCAGAGCAGCTGCCACTCTATCCCCTCTCCTGGCTTTTGGGCCAGGTGGCTGCACTGCTTGGCCAGTGAGGTCAGTGTGGGCACAGCCTAGGGCTGTGGGTGCTGTCTCCTGCGCTCACCAGGGCTCAGAACACTCAGCACAATGCTCTAGCCAGAGCCGTCCCAGGAGCTGAGACAAGGCCCTTGCAGAGGGGCAGGGTGACTTTTTCCCTGTTCAGGAAAATAGCTCTGGGATAAGAAAAATGACTTTTTTTTACATACTTTTTTTTTTTTTTTCCACACTGGCCACGTGCAATGCAGGCCAATGCCCCGGCGTTGGCCATTGCTTGGCAGCCAGCACAGCTCCACCCCTTCCACACGGGAGAGGGGCCATCACCCCATCACCTCAGCTCCGCCAGCAGAAAAAGGCACTTCAAGCACCTACAGCCCTGGCTTTGCTCCTACAGAGCCTGCTAGTGCCCTGGGCAAGCCCCAGATGACACAGCTGTGAGGGACAGGCAGCGCTGGGGCTGGCAGTGAGACGAGGCCAATTGTGCATGACCAGTTTGGGCAAAGCCACGCAGTATGGGATTTAGATCCTGCACTAAATAAAATAGCTTCAGGTGAGGGCATGGATGCACAGGAGCTGCTATAGAAAGGCCAACCACCAAGCAATGGGCAACTCGAGTCTTTAAACTGACGGCTTCCTCTGTCACTATTTTCCCAAGTGGAAAAGCCTCTTCTGGTGCTGATGTTGCATGTGGACACCCAGCATAGCATGAAGAGAGGGGACATCGCTGTGTCTTCCACTTGTCACAGGTAGCAGGCACCTGTGCCCGTCCCGGTTTGACACCACTGCCTCACCAGAAGCGCCTGGGGTCTTTGGCTGTGCCTGCCCCAGGCCCAGCTCCCTGGCAGCCATCTCCCTCCAGCCCCATGGTCCGAGGGAGAGACCCTTTGGGGTCTGCCCTGCCTGGCAGCAGGGCTGGAGAAGAACAGGGGTGGCGTGCCTTGTCCCCATCACCAGCTGCAGCCCTTTAACATCAGGACAGGACTAATCAGAACTGTGCACAGACAACATCTGTCCAGAGAGGACAGGGTGAGACATGGCTGTGGTCATGCCACCCCAGGCAAGGCTTCCCATAACTCTGGGGGCAAAGGCTGTCCAGTCATGGCTGCTGACACGTGTCCTGGGCTTTCATTACAGGACCAGGAGCTGGAGAGTCTGGCCGCCATCGAGGCCGAGCTGGAGCGCGTCGCCCACAAGCTGCACGAGCTGAGGCGAGGCTGAGGGTCCCAGCCCTCTCTGCCCGGGCAAAAGCCACCGCCGCCCTCCTCCCTCCCCACCGCGTTTCCATTTCCTGATGTAAAACCAATTAAGCCGGAGCAGAAGCATCGTGCCTAGGAAACCGACCTTGCTAGCACCCAGGCCTGCCCCCCTCGCCATCGTGTCGTGCCCATCACCGCTTCTCCACCTCACGCTCCCCTCTCCACAGGGATGCCCACCCGCCCAGCTGGGCACCAGTGGCTGCAAAGCGCAACCTACACGCGTGTTCTTCTCTCCGGGTGGTTTTTTTTTTTTTTCCCCTCTTTTTTAAAAAAGACAAGACAGCTTTCTAGAACGTTCTCCTTCCACTGGTAGTTTCACTGGGTAAAAAAAAACTGCAATAACTTGTTATCTTTTGATTAAAAGCTGAGAACTCTGACTGTAATATATTCTATATAAAAAATTTATCTAAGGAAAAATAAAACTGCAGTGGGTTCCTTCCTTTGTTCTGGCCGCTTGTCTCAGTCGTCAGCACGCTGCAGGGCTTGTAGGGTCCTGGTGAAGAAGGGGAATGGAGGCCTCCCCTCACCACGGACACATTGCAATGACATTTCCTTTCTCCGGGCTCCAGTGCTGCTGCCCATCAAGTTCCAGCATGGGAGGAGACCTCCCCGAGGGCCTGAGCACTGCGGGGGCCACACAGTCCAGCCCCAGTGCTGGATGTCTCAGGTCCTTCAGTGAGACCTGGGTCACAGCCATAGTTCATCCATGAACATGGGGTGACCAGAGAGAAACCAGTTTAGAGGTTTAAACAGTAAGGCAATACTTGACCAAGTCAAGCTATTTGGACCACACATGAGTGGGTTAAAAAAAAGGAAGTAAAAAAAATAGGCTAGTCAGGAGGGAAACTGCCAGTTGGTGTGTCCCCAGAGGCGAAGGTTCGTCCTGAGGTGACATCCCTCCTGTATGTTAGATTACAGGAGCCATGGTGGCCAGCTGGCACAGTACTAACAGGCAGAACATCCCCCATCCCTTGGGCTTCAGGCCACATAGAATCATAGAATGGTTAGAGTTGGAAAGGACCTTGAAGATCATCGTGTTCCAAGCCCCCTGCCATTGGCAGGGACACCTCCCACTAGACCAGGTTGCTCAAAGCCCTATCAAGCCTGGCTGGATGGAGGATCAGGTAGAGCCTGGGCTAGGCAAGCTTGCCCCAAAAGTCCCTGAATGCCAACCATAAGATTTTAGAGTTTCTATGTGTATTGGCAGGAGAAGAAAAGAGCATCCCACTGTCAAGAGCTGTATCCCACTGCCAGTTCAAAGCTCAGTTGTCTCCCATTACCTGCAGCCCACAAACAAGCTGAGAGGCTGAAGGAACGGATGCCCCCCTTTGAACTCTACATATTCTTTCATTCTGCTAAAAACATCCATGCCATTGGCCCATAGAGTGCATTGCCCTGGAGGTGGGTGTGCAGGGTCCCCTCAGCGCAGGAGATACTAGTGTCCAGAGCTGTCCTGCACACAGCAGGTGAGCTTCCATGGGAGAAGCTGCTGAGTGGGCCCCTTGACCCTGGCCCCAGAAGCTGCACAGCAGCAGGAGGAGGTGGTGAGGCCAAGGTACAGCCCAAAAACTTGCAGCACAGAGCGCAAGCTGGGAGAAGGCACAGGGGATGAGCCTGCCTGGGGAAAGCGCACTGGAATAAGGTGCAAGTGTCCCAATCCCATCGTGAGGAGATCGCACTCATTAACCTCAGGGAAATGTGCATAGGAACAGAAACAAAATCAAAGCTGCTCCACAGATACAATACTAAAATGTCAGTTATTAGGGAGTTAATCCAGCTGTAAAAGTCACATTTTACGTACTGATCTTACTCTAAATTTGAATTTGAATATTGTACTTAATTTCTCCTTTTTTTTTTTTTTTTTCTTTTTTCTTTTTGTGGCAGTCTCTGCTGGTAGCATCACTCATACAACCCCCTGCAAACTCCAGTCTACATGTCACAAGAAATTCATAGAAACTCTCAGCTACCCACCCCACCGTACCCATCCCTGCCAAAACAAAACAAAACAAAACAAAACAAAACAAAACAAAACAAAACAAAAATCCCAAACCCTAATTCATCCCGAAGAAACCCACTACAGAAACACAGCCATCTTCAAAGGAGTTAAACAAGTTTTATCATGCAGCAGCAGACAGAGCTTTTCTATAGTTGCTGTAAAAGCCACAAGAGGAAAAATAACGTTATTTCATGGAGCTACTATAAATACTATCTTAAGTGGATATTCAAGTAATCAGAAACACTTGGAACCCAAGGACTTTCAAGAAAGTCCTTTGAGATTGGTGATGATTGGTATTCCTCAGCAGTATGTACTGGGACCAATACTGTTCAGTATCTTCATCAATGATATAAACAGTGGAATTGAGGGCATCCTCAGCAGATTTGCAGATGATACCAAGCTGAGAGGTGCAGTTGACAAGCCAGAGGGATGGGATGCCATGTAGAGAGACTTGGATAGGCCTGAGAAGTGGGCCCATGTGAATCTCATGAGGTTCAACAAGGCCAAGGATGAATAGCTGGACATGAGCTGGCAATGTGCGCTCACAGCCCAGAAAGCCAACTGTACCCTGGGCTGCAACAAAAGCAGCGTGGCCAGCAGGTTGAAGAAGGTGATTCTGCCCTTGTGAGAGCCCACCTAGACTACTGTCCAGCTCTGGGGCCCTCAACATAAGAAGAACATCGACCTGTTGGAGCAAGCCCAGAGGAGGGCCATGAAGATGATCAGAGGGCAGGAACACCTCTCATATGGGGACAGGTTGAGCAAATTCAGCCTGGAAAAGAGAAGACTCTGGGGAGACCTCAGAGTTCCTTCCTTCCAGTACAAAAAGGAGGCTACTTTTTAGCAGGGCCTGTTGCAATAGGACAAGGGGTTCCAAACTAAAAGTGTAGATATCAGACTAGGTATAGGGCAGAAACACCTAACAAACACTGGCACAGGTTGCCCAGAGAGGCGGTAGACACCCCACTGCAGAAAACATTCAAGGTCAGGTTGGACAGGACTTTGAGGAACCTGATCTAGCTGAAGATGTCCCTGCTCATGGCAAGGGATTGGACTTTATGGCCTGTAAAGGTCCCTGCGGCCTATAAAGGTCCCTTCCAATCCAAACCATTCTATGATTCTGTAATTGAAAGGGAAAGATGGGAGTTCAAAGCCTGAGTGCTGGGCCTGGGGCAATGCTCCACCAGTAGGTAAATGCCCGTTTTCTGACTGGCTGGTCCTCTGCTTTACAGCGTCTCAGCTCACCACCGCAGGGCTTGGCCTCGGGGGCTGGCACCACGCGCTGATCCCCAGGCAGTGTTTACACCAGTGTCCTTGCCGAGCAGGCTTGTTGCTTAGCAAAATTTGATGCTGCTGGGTGAGATATCTATCTTACCTGCACCAGCCAAAATAGGGTCCCAATTAAAAATCCTCCTAGGTATTAAGAAATCAAGAATTCCCTATCCAGGATGATGCAGGAAGAGTCAGCCCATGCTAGAAATAAATGCTTAAGTACAGAACAGCCCAAATCCCACTTATGTTTAGCTGTGTTATATAGTAAGATAAAAATAGCTGACTTCCCAGTAGTGCTAGAAATCACATCAAACCTTGCTGGTATAAGGAGGCCAAAAGTAACTGCAGACATCAAGGATGTGAAAACTGAATTCTCATGAGAACAGCCTTCCCCCACTGAGCTGCTCACCTCACTGCCCCATCCGCTCAATAAAGAGAAAGCAAAGTAGAGCTTGTTATAAGGCATTTATTTTCATTACGTGTTGGAAAGGGACAATTCTGTCTTAAAACAATTACAGAGATAATGCCACAATACGTACTGCATATTGCTTTACTGTTGAAACCAAAACATTGTCCAAAACAGGTGCGTGGCAAATGAAAATAAAATGAATATATTACCATTGAAATCAAAGCTTTACAAGAAAGCACCATCTTCATTGTCAGATCTGATCAGTCATGCAATTGAAGACGCCAAAGAGCACGTATTTTTGGTTTTTACAGTAAGCCATGATCTTTTAAGGGTAATATCATTCTATACAAATTTAAGTACAAAATGGGAGTTATGTTTCAGAAATCAGTGAACCGGGCTGAAGTGAATCACATGACACTCATTAACATTGTACAGCTGGATTTGAACATAGATATTGATGATCTAGTAAAACTTAGCACATACACAAAATGGTCCCCAAGATTCAGCCATGCTTAGGTGGGGAGCAACGTTGGAAAGCAAACGGTGATATCCAACACTATTCACACCCGGAGGAACAGTCTTCTCAAAATTGCTGGGATCCCAAGGAATTGTTGTTACTTCATTTTAAGAACAACTGGATTTTAGTATGTGGTTCTCACAAGGGTATACGCAAGCTGTATCGAATACTGAATCAGAAATAAATAATAAAAGATACATCTAATACATCTTTTATTTTTAATATTTTTTTTTACAGCACTGACTTTACAAGAGGATAAACAACTCAATTTTAGGGGCTGCTAACATCTGAAACAAAGAAGTCACTGTTTTATACTCAACATATACTCAACCTTTTAATAACTTCATATATGTATATATGACTTTTCACACAAAAAATGTTAAAATAATTTATATCTAAAAACTACTGTGAAAAGAATGAAGGAGGAAATAAAATGTGGATTTCCTTAAAAAGGATGGAAGAGGAAGACCTGATTTGCATGAACTCCATTCGCTGTTTCAGCTATTTCTGGAATTTCAGGAGATTTCCAGGCCATCAACAAAAACTTCCCTATGCATTGGGAGATCTCATGGCACGCTGGGGAAGGCCACTTGCTAACAAGCTCCTGCAGCCCACAGGCTTCTGCCAGCATCAGCCCCAGTGGATTCACAAAGAAAAAGGTGGAGAGAAAGGGGAAACATCTCCCTAGGTTGCTGTTAAAATAGGTGGAGCAGAATCCTGGTCTACCAGTACCATGATGTCCACCAGCCAGGATTTTACTCCCAAGCCCTACCTCTCCACACTCTCCTTCTGTATCACAGATACAGAACATTTTTCTCCTACGGGATTTTTTTCTTCCACAAAAAACTACCCCAGGAGCAGGGGTGGACCAGATTCCAACAGCAACCTGCATGCACCCAGCAAGAACGACTCCTTGTGCTTGCTACAGGTGCTGTTGTGCTTTTGTTGCTATGAATCACTCTAACATCTCCATTTATACCTGGATCCTCTCAAACTTCCAACAGTCTTTAATTATTTCTGTGGCCGTGTAAACATGACAGAATTCAAGGAGGACAGAATCCAAGGAGGATCTGAAACCCATCTGGTCAAAAGCTCAAGAGTTGATGGCCTGGATCCACATCAAGGGAACAGGGAAAGGAAAGGTAGTGAAAAAGTGAAAAGTACTTTTCTGGAGGTTACATTCCTCTGAAATAGGTATTAAAGCAATAGTACAAATAAAATCAGCAATGTGATCTGCAACGGTGTGTCTGTTTATCTATGAAAGTGAGAGGAGATAATATTAAAGGAAATATTTTAATCTACACAAAGCATTTTCACATACTCCTAATTACAAAACACACAGTTGCAACACCATAAAGTAATTTTATACTGAATACAGAAATCAATACACCTCTTACTAAAAAGGGGAGAGGAAAAGAAAATTAGCAGGGTAATGGCAAGTGAATTCCTGCAAGTGTGCAGTTGGGGAGACTGCTACAAACTCAAAACAGACTCTATTCACTATAAAACCAAAATCCAAGATTTTCTACACAGCTGTGGAAGGTAAGGCTGCAAGCTAGTGTGAAAAAGCCTGACTCACTTGTCACTGCTGCCATGCAAAGACTTTGGGAAACCAGTGTTAGTCTACGAACTGATAAGTCTAGATGGAAACAACAGAAGTATTTTTCCTTTGTTTCTCTCCTTTTTTTTGTCAGCCAATTCAAACATCTCCAGCCCCCATTATTCTGTTGCCTTTGCACTGTATCCTGCCTCTGTTATCTTTCCACTACTCCACCGGATTGTTCCCTGGCTGGATACAGCCCGCCATCAATCTGGAGAATGAGAAGCTTTATCTTGAGCAACCCACGTTACCTCGTGAAGTCCCATGGTTGGGTTCTTAATTTGTACTCATCTATAATGAAAACAAATTAAACTGGTGGTTCTCCATCTGAGCAACCCGCTGCAGACCTCCTCTGCACAAACATTCACACGGTGAGGATGGAGATCTTTAAACAGCTTTACAAATTCCAACAGGCTGAATAGTAATAAAAATAGAGCATCTTTTCTACCAATCAGCCTGGGCAATTGACTCCTACAGCACAAGGGCTGACTAGCCAGACACGTGGGCAACCAAAGGCAGAACAGCACCAGCCCAGCGGTAGTTCTGCATTACACAAACCACAGGTGCCAGTTGGGCTGCGTTTCTGCAGTGGGTTTTCACGTATGGATCAGGATGTTCTGGTACAGTCACTACAAACCCAAGCGTAACACGGCCAAGTCAGCTGGGGGAGGAGGATGGTGATGGCTCGACATGGCAGGCAGTGATAATACCACTCACATTCTCTTCATCAGGGAAAAATCTTCACCTGCTAACGCTGATCACATAACTACAGTGGAAAGCAGCGTCCCATCTCCTCCATCACACTGACACAAAACCTGGAGAAATTTCAGTCAGGGTACTGGTGTTCTTGTGGATTTCTAACAGTGAAGCAGAACAGAAATAGATCCCTAAGAAACTAACTGGTGACCACGTAATTTTAACATAATTGCTCCCATCCACACAGCAATAATAGCTATGCCCCTGAAAACACGGCAGAACCTTTCCTAACCCACAATAACAGAATTCAAACAGACATTATGGAAAATCTCCTTCAGATTGTCTGCAATTTTAAGAGCAAGGGCATTCTGGTACAGTCTAATATTGCTAGACTCCTCTACTTTTACCAAAAAAAAAAAAAAAAGACAAGACTATAGAATATTAACTAACTTACTGTGAAGCTTATCGTAAATCAAAACTACCCTGAACTTATCAAACGAGGCAGCAATTCAGAAAAGCACTTTAGCGCAGGCTTAATAACATACACATGCTCAAATGTTTTGCAATAATGTAATTGTATGTTTGGATACTTGGTAATTTACAATTTTGGCTTTTAAAAGCTGGTCTCCCAATTTGCCCCTGTGATTTAGCAACATTCTAGTGTATGAGCCACAATAATAATTTCTGCAAGGAAATATAGTAGTAAAGCAATTGCATGGTAATTTATGTGAAAACTCCATTGTAATGCCACATCACAACAGGTACCTGCATATCTGCACCTGGTAAATTAAAGTGATACCGATACATTTGATAAATAAAAAATAAATTACAGACTATGGGAAATATGTCACTGATCACACCAATGACCTAAACTTGTTTTCTAGTTACTGCCAAGGTCTGGAGTAATATTTAAATATAGTATTTCTGCAAGCCTTCAGAGAATTACAAAATAAACTTCTAACAATCATTTGTAAACAAGTTTAAAATGCACAATTATATTTCAGTAGTTTATTTTGGAGAAATAAAGCAGTGCAAAATAGGCCAACCAAAATTCAGAAGGCAGCCAGGAAAATAAAATTCTTATTTGATGTTCTAACTAGGAAACAGCAAACAGACATTTCCATTGGATCCAACACTCAGATTCATGTAAACATACTTAGTTTGAAAGGTCTTGAGTTACTAACCCAGTTTTAACATCAACGCTTCTTTCCCACCACCCAATAAAAAAAAACAAAAAGCCAAAAAATAACCCCCCAAAACCCCCAAGCCATTGTAATAAAGGGAGCAAAAGGCAAGTCTACAAACACTCCACCAGCTGGTTACAAGAAAGTACCATACAAAAATATGCACTGGCAAGTTCCTTCCTGAGGGTATCTTTTGTTACACACGTAACATAAAAACACTTTTTATTTTAAACAAACAAAAACAAACCTCAAACTGCAGATGTCAATTTTATTTCAGTCATGGCTTTACGAAAGGTTTGGTCTGTCATCAATACTTTTTATAAACCCTTACCTATGTACATCTGACTCACTCCCACCACGACCACCCGAGACCTACGAGCTGCCGACGGCGTGGGATGCAGCAGCCTTGGAGCATACAAGGGCTGTGAAGCGTCCAGCTCAGAGCTGACCTGCCATAGCTTAGGAAGCTGGCTGCGTTTATGTGCACTCTGGAATTTGACAGATACCACACTCATAAGGTTCTTCCAGTCCCTATAGAAATACTTTCAGGTTAGTAATCCCTCTAGCAGTGGAATAATCTCTTCTTAAATCATCCCCAAAAATCCAATCCTGGCTACAGGAAATTTCCAAGAATGGCATTTAGGGATCAAACTCCATCTCTCCTAAGGAAAAACCACTGTTTACATAAAAGAACTGCTGCACAACACTCTTCAAAAATCTCTCCTCCGGGACTGGTACCATCAGGTAGGGTGGTAACATCTTTTACAGAGTTTACTCCTCTCTCCACAGTCTACCTGGGCTTTAAGCTTAGATCCTGTCCTTTTGAGAAGATATCTAGCACAATACTAAACACACTGGTATTAAACGCTGCAGTGATGGATGCTTTACAAATACCTGCTATAGAAAGACAGAAATCCTTTATCTGCAAGCTAGAAGCTTAACTAAGGAAATTTTCTTAACACCACCTTTCTAAAATGTATTTTAGGGTTTATATAGGAAAGGGAAGGCCACTCTGCCTACCAAAATAGTGTCTCCGTTCTCAGCACTGGCAGACTTGGGTATTTCCAGTTTAGTGTTCAGAATTGGCAAAAGTTTCAGGAATTCTCAACAGCAGAAGATGCTGCCATGCTACAAGATGCAGTAGAGGGTGAACACTGCAGGTTTACTGTGTATCTCAACAGACACAATTTGGATATGCTATAGTTTACTAATAGTATAAAGCATTATTGTAAATTACCACGTGGCCTCATCTGACAGCTTGCAACAAAATAATTTGGTCTCTAAGCTGGAGCTGCAGTGTACTTCTACCTCATATGAAGGTACACAATTCTGCTTATATTTAATTTGCAAAAGAAAAACAAAATGCACAGCAGTATGCATCTATGGAAGGCAGCAACTGAGTTACCCCTTAGGATCTAGAGATCAGGTGCCCCAAGGAAATCATGCAGCTCTTTACCAGCCTTTGCAGAGCTGTCCCAGAGTCCTCATAACTGCAATGGAGGAAGAATTAAATTCTCTGCTAAGAAATTAGCTGCTTCCATTAACTCTTCTAGGATTTCACCACTAGCAGACAATTGAAAGGATCATATTTAATCTATAAAGTTACTCAGCCTAACTATCAGAACCCTGTCTGGATCAAATGTGTCACTCTTGGCAAGCTGGGTTAGAAGCTGCTTTTGACTGCAGCGATGAGGCCTGGGGGAAGAACTGCAAAGCTGGACCCAGGATGGCCACCCCGAACATCCAGTCTGCTCTGTCCCACTCACAGTGCTATGGCTTCACAGCAAGCTACCTGTCAGCATCTGGACTGGTCAATGTTTCCAGGGATTTGGATTAGTGATACTGAAGTTGTCTTAGCTTTCTTTTGCACCTGGAAAAAGGGAATGGGAAATATTTTAGGCAAAATCTCTAGCACTGTTACATTCAGACACTGCATGTCAACATTACCACCTTCTTGATACCATGAGGTCCGATTTTAAAATGCTGGTCACCAGTGATTACAAAGAACAACAGAAATGAAAGAGCAACCCTCCCACAATGAAAGGACTAGTGTTAAAACCCACGTGTGTGTAAACTCACTACAGATTTGCAACTGGAATCTGATGAAATGGATCTGAATCTCTTTCTTGACCTCCACCTTTCAGTCCATTTCATCAGCAAATCAGGTTAAATCAAATGGAAGGGGTTTTTTATTTTGCTTTTTTGTGTTGTGTTTTGTGTTGTTGGTTGGTTGTTTTTTTTTTCATTTTTCACAATTGTACTGTTAGAGCCTGATCTGTTTCTGGGACCACAATTTGAATCCCTGTGGCTTTTTCTCAGTCCATGGCATTGGCAAGTTATTGAGAAGAAGCTTTTGTTGCCAACGTAGCGACGCAGTGCTGCTGGAAGCTGGGAGACACTGCCGAGTTGCAGCCTAGTCTCTGGTGTTGCAGTTTTACTGAGCTGTTGGTCTCGCTTTCCACAATCCAGGAGGAGTCTTTTCCCATGACGTTGAGACATCCTGTGCTGGCACAGCATATCCGCTCGTCCATGATCCCGCTGGTCTGCTCTGCCAGGAGCTTGCTGCAGTTTAGCTGGGTCACCTCAGGTGCCTGACCCTGCAGGACAGCAGCTATGTGGTTCAGAAGATCTGAGAAAAATTCAGAAACACCCTCGTAACCTGGAAAGAGAATGAAGGAGAGAAAAAAAAAGACAATTAAGTACATTTCATAAGATCTTTGAAAGGTTTCTTCTACCAATTTATTTCTTGGGCTATCTTTGCTCTCCAAGGGATAATAACACATCCATGATATCATTTTGAGTAACTGCAGGAGCAGATTAGCATAAAGAGGAACAGAGACCATTGCTACAAAAATGCTTTTGTTTGACAAGAAAAACTGTCACCTTTCAGATTTTGTCTCTTTTTCCTCCCAAGTATATATGTGTATATATAATTTTAGGTAGAACCATAGAATAGTTAGAGTTGGAACGGACCTTAAATATCACCGAGTTTCAACCCTCCTGCCATGGGCAGGGACACCTCCCACCAGACCAAGTTGCTCAAAGCCCCATCCAGCCTGGCTGGATCCCCCTTCCAGGGATGGGGCATCCACAACTTCTCTGGGCAACCTGTTCCAGTGTCTCACCACCCTCACAGGAAAGAATTTCTTCCTAATATCTAATCTAAATCTCCCCTCTTCCAATTTAAACCTGTTACCCCTTGTCTTATCACTACACTTCTTGACAAAGAGTCCCTCTCCTGGTCTCCTGTAGGCTCCCTTCAGATACTGGAAGGCTGCTGTAAGGTCTCCCCAAAGCTTTCTCTTCTCCAGGCTCAACAGCCACAGCTCCCTCAGCCTGTCTTCACAGGAGAGGTGCTGAATCCCTCTGATCATCTTGGTGGCCCTCCGCTGGACCTGTTCCAACAGGTCCATGTCCTTTCTATATTGAGGACTCCAGAGCTGGACACAGTACTCCAGGTAGGGTCCCACGAGCACAGAGTAGATGGGTAAGTATATCATTTGTTGCCAGGTCCAGGTTTTTCCCTAAGTTACAAACCCTGTGGCACATCATTGATCTTTCCCATCCTGTTTCCAGGTTTACTCTGGAAAGTAGCTCTAACACAGTTTCCTTGGGGGTCTGGACCCTCTCCAGAATTTGTGCAGCAAGACCCTCAGTTAGGGAAACCCCAGAGGACAGCGGGGCTGGTTTTATACCGTACAGAAAAGGCAGCTTCCTACTGCATAAAAAGCAACGTGATGCTCTTCCAATCTAACCTATCCTGGCGCTTAAAGCATGTGCCCCACTATGAACAATATCTCAAAAAACACTTGAGGGACAGTAAACATGTATCAATGATACAGTTTTTGGTAGAAACATCAGCCTTTTATTTCATTACTGAAATCACTTTTCTGTACGTTCTGCTAATTGATTCCAAAGAATTTACAATGCAAAGCTTAACAAGCTTCTTGGTTAAAACAGTTGCTCAAATACCAGGAGACATTTTTGGTGTCACAAAGGGTGGCAGCAGGTGTACAGACCTTCTGGCTCTATTCCAAACACTCTGGAACAGGTACAGTTTTATCATTGTGTTAACTTTAATATTGAACCAGACATGCAACATATTGGTACAATGTCTTGAAATGGATCTTAACTGCTACTGCACTACCTAAAATTGTTATCAATTTGATTTAGTATTTAGAGGTGAAATATGACATTCAGTGTATTTAATGGCCTAGGCCAATTGTTTTTAAATGACTATAAAGTATTCTGAAGGTAAACTGGTATTAATATAGAAGATTGAAGCAATAAATAACAATTTAGAAGTCCCATGTGAATAGCACACAGTCACACACAGCAGCACGTGAGCAGAACCAGAGACCACAAAGTAAATGCACATTTAAAAACTTTTAGCAAAGTGATCACAGGGCAGAAGAGTCCCTCAGATCCATAAATAATTCAATTTATCCCATTCTCCTCTAAAGACCAACTTCTTTTGGCAATAAAAAAACAACTTCCTGAAAAACATAAGGTCAGAGGGTAATTTCACCTTAAGATAAATGTGGTGATTGGTGCATTTATAACCCACAGGTTAACCAAGTAACTCTTATGTAGGGTGCTACATTGCTTTGGATTTTATTGCACTTGGTCACAATTCTTCTAGCTACTTAACAGGCCACACAAAACACTAGCACTGTGAGACAACAGCTCTCAGTTTTAGTTTCTCCAAGGGCCCTTAAACACATTCACCAAACAAATTAGCCATTTCAAAACGTCAAGTTTTCCAGTGACCCACACGATAATCCACCAGTCTGCAGGGGGCAACTACGACTCTTATGGCCAGTCATGGTAGCCAGAACAAGATCTCCACCTCTTTGACAGAAGTGCTTGTTCCTCTTTCTTGCTTATGTAAAAGCCATGGGATTAGCCCTCAAATCTACTCAGAGTGCTTCAAACACCCCGGGAATAAGCTATCTCCATAGCAACAGCTTTAATATTCGCGTGGAGATCCATAGTACCCTAGAGTGTTTCATGTTTGCTCACTGAAAACAAACCAGCCTTGTTTGAGGGCACCTGGCAAACTCACAAAGAAGATGCTTTAAATATTTAATGGGAATAAGATGGCCAGTTATTCACTCCTGAAATCAGCAGATGTTACAGGGGAAGGAAGCTGTATGCATCGGGCAGGCTTTTTCTGTGCAAGCCCTCTGCACACTGCATGAAAGAGTGCAAATAATTCTGCCTTGTCGCTCAGAAGAAACTTCACACACACGTGTAAAAAAGAAATACAAGGAAGGGAGGAAGAGAACAAGGGTATCTCTACTCTTGAGCCATGGGATGCACTGGGAAGGCTGTAAACTCTGTAGATACTGCCTCACTCCGTTCACTGGCTGCTGCTGCAGACCTCTCAAAAAAGGCAAATGAGGGACATCACTGTGCTGCGGTGACAAGGAAATCAAGAAGGGCAGATTAAATTACACCTTTAGAAACCACTGGCAATGAATTCAGGGTTCATGTCACACGGGGAATCAGTGGAAGGATAAAAATTTTGCATGCTTCAAAGCACAAGTTGGATGACTTGTGCTCCATCACGTACTATCCTAGCGCTGCCCGCTGAAACAATTTTGGAAGTGCCTTTCTACAAGTGGCCTGAATTTTCCTATGTTAAAAACAGTCTCCAGAGTCCTCTGGCTGACCATGAATAGGCAGGAAGTCCACCCAGCAATGCATCTGAGAAGAAGTACCTGCTCCACTGAGCTTTGTAGAGTTAAGAAATGCCTATGAGCATGTTTAAGCTAGCATGAGAGATGCAACCTGCTGGATTTTCATGACAGACTCCCTGATCTGGCACACCCTCTGCATTTCTGCATCTCCTCTTGGGCAGAGAGAAATGGGTGGCCAATGTCTCGGCATCTGCAGCAGCATATGTACACACACAAAGTGCATGTGGAGATCTGATGCTTCCAGTTGCCCCATGTGTGCAGACAGAACCAGCATTCACCTGCAGCAGCTGCAGAACGTGCACACAGGCTGCTGCTTGGGCTGGAAAAGCTCAGCCACGGCCACAGGAGAGCAGCCTATATGGAGCCTTTCCTCTCAGTTACCTGAGGTCAGACAAACACAAAATCCACACGCTACATGACTGTGCCTACAGTTAAATATTTCAGCTAGTAACCCCAGCTAAATATAGTCCTGGTGGTTTCCCATAGAACAGGAGACACAATAGACCTTTCAGACATTTATCTTTAAAATCTTTTTGAAGAGTTGCTGGTGCTAATGGAGCAGATAACAGATGACATCCTCCTACAGGTACATCTGCTCTCAATTCTGATGTTAGACTAATGACAACCATGGAGTGGCAGACTCAAATGAGTTTCAAGCCCAGTAATCACAAGACAGCAGACAAGGAAGCCAAACCTCTGGGCTGTTGGACAAGACTTTGGCCAGACCTGGCCCAAAGCCTCAGCTTAAGCCCATGAAAGAGGCTGTGAATGCTCCTTAAAGGGCACCTCTTTCTCCCCCCTTCCCCAGAGCAGTGGAGCAGAGATAATGCAGAAGATCCCTCAAGTGTCTAACTTGTCCCCAGCTTTGCGCTACTGAAACCCTTGCAGGACAGGATGACTTAGGGAAGAGGAAGAAGAGAAAGCCCCTTGCTGGGAGGGCACTGAGGCTGGAACACAGCTGGTGCAGCCCATTGGTGACTCCTTTCAGCAGGGCTGAATCTGAACTTCTTGTCACCAACGTGCTGGCTCCATCAGTGAAGCTAGCCCTTGAAAATGGTCAGCCTTTAATCACACTGGCCCTTGGAGGAAATACAGCTGCCTGGGCTGAACATGCTTCTGGACAACAGTGTTGAGATGTAACCACATTGCTTGTTCTCCCTTGAGAGCAGTTCAGTTCTACTATCTTTTATAAACTTAAAGGCAGTTTTGCCTACCCCCAGACTTCTCTTTTCTATATGTCTGGTCCCTGCTGCTATATTCCAGACTACCTACAGCTGCTCTTCCACCTGTCCCATGGTGATAAAGCCAGTAGCTACCCTCAGTACACACCTTCACTGCCAGAAAAATCCTATGTGAGATACAATGTAGACGCACTCTCTCAAGTCTCTTGCAAGGAGTGAAACACTCTATTAATACTGTCTCTCTTCAAAGACCAGTTATGTGCAGGTCAAAATACAAGACCTAGGCTGAATATCAGAAACCATCACCTTAGGGTAGAAGTGGAGTATGAGGATGAAGCCAGTTCTGTAAACTTCTGCCGTAACAAGAAGGCATTACTCCTCTTTAAACAGCTAGGTGTGCCACTAGTTGTTCCCCAATCTTAGACTTTTCAGCATTTAAAGAAAAGGTGAATTTCAGTCTGTGCAAAGTATCAAGTCCAAAACAACGCCTGAAAAAAACCAAAACCCCCAAAACACCAAACCAAAATGCTGGATTGCAAAAGAATGTCCTGCATCACTGACTTCAAGACCCAATGTTTGAAATGTAAGCCCATTCATAAAGCTGATTTGGCTCCATCTGACACTCTATTTAGTTTATTTCACTGCTCTTGGCAGCAGACTGTTTTCATAGGTCTGCAGATTGCATCAACACCATATGGAAGAACTAAGCTGCAAAGTGACCTGAGAATAGCAGGGCTGAAAGGAAATCAGTCACAGGCAAGTCACTACAGGGCAGCAGTGGGACTGAGGACCTGGACTGAAAGATAAAGAAGACTGCTCAGGACAAATTCTCTACATGTGAAGATACCTCAGCCATACTGAAAACTCAAAGTCTTCAACGACAAGTTAAACCAACTGTAGCCGCCTGTGCATATCTCTAGAAACAAACACTCAGGGTAATGAGATGAGATATTGAAGAGAATAGCCCCATGCAAAACAGCATCAAATAAGATAATGTATTTGTTTCCTGTGTCAGGCTACTGAATGTGTAAGGATAATTAACCCTTTACGTCAACTTCTGTGTAGCTAAAATTTTAACATCTTCTTCAGATTCCTGGTGATGTTGCTTTTGTGCACAAAATGTCTTTTCAAGGGAATCAATTTGCCCAGGAAGAGATTTTCAAGGGAACAGTTTGCTGCTTCCGCCCCCTCAACATTTTTAATGGCACAGTCTGGTAAAAGAGAAATCTTAAAAGGCTCTCCTAAAACAGAATTTATCATTATTCTTTTCGTCTTCAGAATGAGACACAGGCCCAGAAAGGCCAGGTCCCAGCACACAGTTTCATGCTTCAGTTCCTGGGCACCCTTTTGCAGGGAAGGGCATGACAGCCATGTTACAGCTGACCACTAAAATCTCCTAAAAGGTAATATTTCTGTAGCACATTCTATATCTGGATTAGGGTTCTGCCCCTCCCAGATTAAGCAGTATTTGATCTCAGAATAATTGAACTGCTGCTCTCCTGTCCCCCACCTGGGAAATAATGATGTGAGACACCAGCAGAGACAATTCACACTAAGCATGCACTGCATGGGTTTCACAAAGCATGAGTGGAAATGGCTTTCTCACCTGGGAATGCATTTATATCAATGACTGCATGCTGCCCGGTCTGATTGTTAATGATGATATCGATTCCAAAGAGGGAAACTCCCAGAGCTTGCCGCAGTGCCTTAGAGATTTCCCGGATGACGTCGTCATTTGGCCGCTCATATACTCCTTCTATTTTATCCAGCTATAGTGGAAAAAGACACGTTAGTAAGGGAGTCCAAGACAAACTGTTTAGTAGAAAGATTAATTTTCAGAGGTTTCCAGGTGCAGATCCAGCAAATCTTATTGCAGAGAACCGGTGGCATGAAACAGAGGACAACAAAGAGAAACTGCTTTCGTAATTCAGAAGCCTACCTACACTGGAAGTTCACCTGCTCTAAAGAACCTAGGTCCTCCTCTTCATGCTGGTGTGGTTCCTCAAGAGATACAGCAGTACAGGAATGAATGGAGAATCAGCATCACTATTTTAAGTACTAGATTTACACCTTAAAAAACCAAATACAGCTGGTGTGTTTAACCCTGTGCTGCAAATATCATTCTGCTATTTCCATGTAGATTAAGGCCTATGTGAAAGGCCTGATAAGCCAGACTCCTGCTGTTAGTTTCATTTGAGCTATGCAACACAATTCAGCTGGTATCTTCAGGGCACAGGCTAATTCAAGGGGGATATCTTTGATGTGGGTTTTCATGTATAAGTTATTCTACAAACATATATTTGGACAAAAAAATCAGGTCATTTATGATTGGAAGATGTAATTTTTGTTTACTTTCTAAACTTTACTTTTTAAACAACATGCTATGCAGCAGAAGCATGCTGTTATGCCTACAGAAGTGCGTATGGAGTTACATATGTGAATGGGAGAGACGGCAAGTAAACCAGAGGAGCATATACTCTAAATTTGAAAGTAAATTTAGCCATTAATAGATTTATGACTAGCACAATTACAGCTTTAATAGCATGCCTATCAGTGTTGCACACAAATTTAATCATTGCTGACTATGAAAGTACTCCCCAACAGAGTTTATGAAACAGAAAAGAATCTGGAGACTCGAAAAGATTGAAAGGACCCAGTCCTGTAAAGTGACTTTCACAGCAGCTGAATGCTTGAAAACTTCTTCTGTTTTATACTCTTAAAGCTTCTTAAAAGGACTGGTAATGCAAGCATGACACTGTGCACTGTGCTAGCACTGCTGGACTCAGAAGACACCCAGAAACGGTACCACGGTCACAGCCTGGGTGTGCTCACACCATTGACAGCTACTTGCCCTCCATGGCCCTGCCCAATGCAATTTCTCTGCTTCAATTTTCACCGTTTGTCTTTCCTCACAGAACTGAGTCCTAGAAGGATGATTTATGCTTATTAAGCTCTCTGGACAGGTAAAGGCCAGGTATTTGCATTCAGAACCTCATTCTTCCCTTTGCCTAGATTAGCTCTGGGGCGTTTAGGCTTGGCAAGCAGCACAGGCTTGCCTCAGTGATTCCTCACCGGAGCTCGGTAAGGAAAACCAGAGGGGGACACAGTCATGCTGGTTCGTTGTACCAAACAGACCTCAGCCTGCAACACAGAAGCAGACAACTTGTGAAGAGACCCGCTAGCTGCTAACGCTTCAATAAGCAAGGACTAGATAGTTTTCCAGCCACGCTAAAGGTAAAAAGACCGAGTATACTTACTGCTGTTAAGACAGATGAGGATTCTGGCTTTGAAACATTGTGGCTGTTGAAAAATATCGATTCTCTGTCTGGAATGAAAAGCAGGCTGTAAATAACTACATCAGACTTTCATTTTGAAAGGATTAGTGCAAGGGACGGTAGATGGCACTGCAGTCCCCAGAATCTAGTCTTGCTCCCTCCTGGACAGGCCCCTGCCATCACCCTGCCTCTCCTGCTTGGCACCCACGGGTTTCTAACCTTGGACCACAGAAAAACAGAACTGCACGGGATTAAAAGAAACCGGTTTCCTTTCCTTCACCAGAGCCAATTAACTAAGTTCAGTAAAATAATTAAGTTAATTTCTACTGGTTTGCTATACTCAAAGTGACAGTTCCAGTGGGAAGGCATGCGATAGAAGGGAGAAGCTGCGTTCCCAGCGGGCAATAGGTCAACAGCACTCGGTGCTCTGAGATCCTTGTGATCCTGGGGAGGGCACTGTCACCATGGAAGAAAGCAGGATGTTTCACCGTCAGGACTGCCCCTCCCTTTGGAGGCACCACAGGAATGCAGGAGACATCCTGAGGTGACAGAATCAATGAACATACTGCAGTGGAAACCATGGTGAGAATTGTACCAGCACCTCCCGCCCTGCTCCCTCTGTCCTGAAGGTTTTACTGGCAGGGAGAAATCCACCACCACAGGTCTCCCCTTGGGATTGCCACCACAGCAGACTGGTGGTGTCAGACAGACAACCTGCATGGCAACACCTGGACCCAAGCCTCAGCAGGAAGGTGGCAGCAGGAATAGAGTATTTCTGCTGTGCTGGTCTCTCTGTGTTGACACTGAAGAGGAACCATAGGGCCACTAGCAATAAAGATGAGGGAGCTGAGCTGTGAAAAGCTAACCCAAATCCCCTCCACAGTCTGACACCACCATATACTCTTCTTGCCTTTCCTCCCAGTCAGAAGGGCCCTGTACTTTCAGTCAGTCAGCTCCTGGAGTGCCTCACAGCTGACTGATCTGCTTAATTGTCAGATCTTCCAAGTCAGGTACCTGTAGCACAGCCCCCTCAAACTCTCCTGATGAGGGGTAGGAAAGCCAGACACTTATCTTAAACTGCCCACAAAAGTTACTTTTATGTGGGCTTCCAGACAACTTTCAAGTATTACACCAATGGATGAGACATTAGCTAAGGCATTTTTATAAAGCCGCCTTAAGATGTTCTCCTCTAGCAAAAATACAGACCAACTGTCCTAATAATTTATATGAACACAGATTCTGGCCTACTTAATTAGATCAGGACGCAAAACAGACCTAAAGATAAATACAGGCATATACAACTACAGACAAAGATCTTTACCAGGATCCTACTATATATATAGTAACTTATGTATATGTATTTTTGTGCAGACCATGATGGTGAGCACACATGGACATACTCAGATCAGTGGAAACCACTAAGAAAAGTGACAAAAATCCTGGCACTTGTTAATTCCCCTCCTTTAGTTTGATACCTTCTCCTCTCCCATCCCCACCTCCTGGATGTGCCCAGTTGCTCCCATCCGTGCCCTGCTAATTCCTTCTTGCTTCTGAAGGCCCACAGAACGCAGTTCTCAGGAAAACAGCTTTTCTTCCATAAAGGAAATTTTAGTAATGTTTAATGAAAACCCTTCAATGAAAACCCTTTAATGAAAACCCTGCTTTCTAGTGACACATAGGGACGATTAGTGTCCTCCCTCCCCCCAACACAGCTGGCATCTACAAACCAAAGGACACTTCCCACCAAGGTTTACGACACTGCACCTCACGTAAACAGAGAGGCTTGTTCAGGGGAGAGCACAAGTGATCTTTAATTTAAACACATGTACATAATCGAGGTAAAAATAGGGAGAGGAAGTTCTGAAATGATGGAATCCAGGAAATTCTCTCCAAAGCACGTTTATAAACAAACTCCGGAACAAATGATACATGAACTTACTGTGAAATTAGAGAATTTCCCTCTCTCCCCCTCTCCACATGATATAAAACACTGGTTCTAACAGGTAAGATTCAGGTTACTGTTGCATAAATATTTACAATGTGAGTGTCATTCATATGTATTCCAGAACAGATGATTTATCTCCCTTCTTATTGAAGTAATACAGTAGAGGAAACATGGTAGGTAAGAACCATCTGCCTTCACTTCAGCAGCCTTTTCAAGGGTATTTTTCTTTTGAATTGTTTGCTGCCAAGGCTCCAAGAGCTGACCTTTCCTTTTAAATCAGCACAACATACCTGAGATTCCCGCAGAGAAGTTCTTCAAAGATGGTCTTTTCACCACCGTGTAGGATTCCCCAACCACGAAGACTTTATACAGCACGGCATTGTGATTGATGAAGCTCTGAATGACGCAAGGGGGGCGGACAGCTTTCAGGCCCTCCTGGTTGAAGATGATCGCCATCTGGAAACACACACACACAGTTGTGCACAAGTCCTTCAGTCATTTCACACTTACCCGCCACCTGACTAGCACTGAGGAAGGAACATCTACTGGTAGGTATATACTGACCAGGTGTGAATTCCTTCGCAGTGGCTAGTCCTATTTCATTATGTTTCATTGCACTGACACTTAACTCTCCAAGCGCTACTGGCAATACAGCTTTCATTCTCAATCAACACTTTCCTCTCAGCTCTTTGCATTTTCATTTACTGGTTTTAGTTGGGAAGCTACTGCAATGGCAGGGTACAACAAAGGGGTAAAAGATTTGACCAACACAGACAACAAAGTCTGTATTGAATTTAAGCCTGTGTATCTTGAGAACAGGAGAAGAAACAGCTTTATGTACTAACTATAAGAGTTCTTCCCCGCAGCTCTGTTTCCCATGGTTTGGTTAGGTCCAGCTGCAATGTCGTAAAAACCAGGGTTTCACCCACATCATTAGAGAACTTTTTTCAGACTCCAGTAGTTCTTACTGCTAGCAAACATTGGCTAGTGTAATGATTTTTTTAGCTTGGTTTCACCCCGTTACTCCAAATGGTTAGTCCTCTTGAAGGGATTGGAACAAATATACCAAAAAGGAAGGCATTTATAGGGCCTGAATGATGAACAACAGCTGCCTCAAACAGCATGGAAGCAATGCTGGTAGGTGCAGAGAAGTACTCAGACAAGCCAGTACATACTCAGAACATGGTATGCTGTTCTGCCCATTGAACCCTACGTTACCATGCTTACACGCATGTATAACTACCATAACCACAGTGCCCAATTTTGCAGGTTTGCTGCTGGAGTGGGGATGCTGTCATGGCTCCTACACAAAACCAGCAGCAAGCACTATTCTGGCACAGGTGATGAAATTACTTTATAGCAGTGTTCCCCTACACAGCCATGAGCATAAACTTGGGTTTACTCTCCATCCTCAAAGACCTGAAAAAGCTGTGTTCTAGTTATCGGAATATTGACCTGTCTTCATTACTCCACTGATGCTGGGTCTTGTTATCCATGGTGGCAGAAGGGATGTTGGTAGTTAGGTGAATATGAGTAACTGTCTGAGGCCAGAGAACCTGATCTATGTTTCATCCTCCTTTCCTCTGAGCAAAACTTCCCCCCCATAGGTAGGCACACTTTGGTCAGAGCACCTTCCCCCTCTTGAAGAGCCTTGAAGACAACAGCTAACCATACAAGAGCCTGCCACCTACCTCAGTCCATGTAGGAAGCACAACACTTGCCAGAAAAATTCCTATGCTCTGAAACACACATTTTTTCCTATGCCTGTTAGCATTTTCTTGCTGGCCTGTTTGGGGCTAGTGTTTTACTCGGCATGCAAGAAGGTCCAAAGGGGCTAAAGAGAACTCCTGTGGATCCACAGAGATACACAGAATATAATCTGCATGATGCAGATGAGTTATATTGCATGCTTGCTCTTTCCACATGCTTCCTGTCAGTTTTTGTGCCTTCTGAGATTAGCTGTATCTTAGTGAAGTCAGGGTCACTGGAAGGATTTTACAAAGAAACTTTATCACTTTGTGCTCTCTATGTGATCAGTTGCTCATTTGATGTACACTGCACTTTCAGATTGAGTTTTTTGCTAACATCTTAGTTCGTTGCTGTAATAAAAATAGCAAATATAACATGTTTCATTTTCAAGAACATAGTCATGGTAAATGCTGTACTGTTTACATATTCATAGTTAAAGTCTGAGCACATTTTGCCCTTATTCCTCGTTATCTGTTAGACCACATTAGATCACATAATTTTCTGCATACATGCACAATGACTCAATAGATTAACATTTTCTGAGTTCAGATCAATGTGTGCATTCAATACCAACTTGCAGCTGATCTTCTTACTGTGTCTCTATTATACCAGATGCTATCTGACAGCACAGAGTGAGTTTGCGAGAGGTAAAAACCTGTGCAAGAAACCTACTCTAACCAGCAGAGTCATCCATCAAGATAATTCACAACAACAATATTGTACCTCGTTGATATATTACTGGTGGCAAGAAACACAGCCCTCTTCCTCCTCTTGTGTAGACTGTGGGCATTGTAGTATCTACAACATCATACTGGTAAGAACCTTGTTGTTCCTATAGTGTTCTCTTAGAATATGAGTTAATTAATCCCCACAAACCACTCCTTTGTAAAATGAACAGGTACTTATCATCCCATTTTCAACATGTGGAAACCAGAGAGTTTATCTTCTCAGCACTGAACCGACCCAGGCTACTGGAGACCACGTGAAACTCCTCTTCTGCAAAGCTCTGTGCCAACAGCCCCATGGACTAGCACACAACTCCTCTGTTGTGTTATGCTGGCTCACTCCAATGGCTTATGGTTTTTAGCATGCATGAATACAGGTTCAAGACCTCGCCTGCAGGGTGCACTTGCTCTTTGTCATCTAGCACAGACCTGCTGTGTCTGGCAGTAAAATGGGAACAATACTTTATATCATAATTTCCAAATTGTATTCCTCATTATAAATGCAGAGCTCTTTTGAAGGCAAACAAAACATTTGGCACCAAGAATTTTCACTGACAATGTCCTTAAGGAATTCAGTCTCAAAACCACAGCCACTCTCTGCCTTTTCATTCCTGTCTGCTCAACACTTAGAAAAAGAGTCGTTCTGGACACATTTCTTCAGGTTATGGGTCTCTGTGATGTCTCACGGCAGCTTTACCAAAAGTCAGTTATGCTCGGACCTGTGGGCAACCGGGAAGGAGAACCTTCAGGCATCATCTCTGTTCAAATCTCACAATAGTGCTGGCAAAGCGGGGTTCCAGTGCTGAGCCGGCCAAAGCAACTTCCAGTGCAGAGGCCACGTGGAACTCTGGGGCACCATACGATGACTAAGGGCACCTTGGCTTAACTAGCTCATGTCTTCACAGCACAATGCGGAGTCTGCCAGCCTTGACTGACACCAAACTCAAGCTCAAGCCTGCACCTTCAGCTGACCCTGTTAGCCAGTGCTTGAACTTTCTGAATAGCCATCTAATGAAGAAAAGCAGGTTTCTGGTCAAACTGTGTTCTAGTGTCTAGTTCTAGTGTCAGCTCTGCAGTTGGAATACCTCTACAGAAAATGAAGCAATTTACCAAAAGCCAAAGAAGGAGTCTTTTAGAAAACAGGCAACAATTTCTTGCTTCTAGACCTATGCTCCACCTTTCAGATAAACTGTACTGTAAGCAGAGTATTTACTCTACAGTTCCCTTGCCATTATTGATGATAAAATTACAAGACAGTTCCTCTCTGATCATAAATACACTTTTGGATCCTGAGAACTCAGCAACTCCAAAAGTGACTACTACTACTAACAATGCAAAGTACCACACATGACTTCAGGCTTTTTTCCAGAGGTCCTCCTAGACTCTAGTCATAAGTTCCTGTGATGAAGTGCAGCCTACAACTGTACTTTAGCCTAACTTTTGCTCAGAAAATGGAATTCTGGCAGGAGGCTGAGGTATGTCTACACTGTGTGAAAGAACCGCAAAGAAAGAGTCACCAGGGAAACGAAGTCCAAGCCTGACCGGACAAGCACTGAAAGGTTCATGCTTTTCAGGCTGCAGAGAAACCTTCTACAGAAAAACCAGCAAGGAAACTGGAATCTTTAATTTACAACCCAGTCTCCAAGTGTTCTCAGGCATGACAGCAAAAATTTATAGCAGCTGCTCTGACAAACTAACAGGACTGTCTGTCATGCTTGTAAAACAATCGAAGCTGAAAAGACCCTGCATGAAAAATTTACCTGCATTTTTAAAAGGAAGTGCTGGTCACCCCAAATTTCAGTGGTAGGCATTCTGCTCATCTAAACTCACATTTTAGTTCAGGGCTTTCACCTCTCAGAGACGCTGCAGCAACATGCTGCACTCTTCAGGAGCAGCTGGGAAACCTGGACTGATGACCATGTTGTTAACAAAGGAAGCCAGTTATTACGAGAGCCAGCAGGGAGGGCTGGATTCTCAAAACTGAGCAATGGTGAGCAGGAAGGCAGGAAGCACAAATGGAAAAGAATTATAACAGGACTCGGGTCGCCTAAATTTAGAGGAAGCTATGTTCATAGTGAATGCACTCCTTCCAGGAATATACAACCATTTTACCTGCAATTGCCTTACGGGAAGGAGGGAAAGCAGATAGTTCTCCCAGCCCTGTTCTTCCCACAGCTCCAGCCATGTTATTACAACTGAACATGCCTAGAAACCGTCTCTTATTTGCTACTCCCTTCCCTTCATGGAAAGGAACCAGCTGGCCTTCATTCATGCCACTGCTTCATCTACACCACAAAACCATTTCTCACCTGCACCACATGCATGCTGGAAGAGAAACATGGGGGGGGGTGGGGTGGAAACATCACTTAGTGTGACCTCCCACCAAAGGAGAAGCTGAAAGAGATTTCTTGCAGACAGAGCTGACTGGAGATCACAAACTGCTAGAAGTAACTAGGTGACAGAAGCTAGAAATTGCTAGAAAGAACTTCCACGTCAAAAGGTTTAAGTCATATTTAGCTTCATTTCAGATAAATCTGAAAAAAATAACAGTGTAATGAAACATGAGGGAGAGGAGTGGCAAAGGAACTTGTTTGGGCATAGCCCTCATTCTGCCTTCTACAGGATGGGAAAGCACCAGCCAAACCACATTGGGGGCACTGGAAGCAGAGGGATAACACTGCAAAAGTTTTTAAACTCACCTCATGGGAGTTGGTTCCATGGGCCACTCTGGTTTTACAAACTGGGTAAATAAAAAAGGAAAGAAACAATGCAACACTGAAACAGGACACACAAAACCTCTATAAATCAGTTTCCACCCACATATACAAACACTGGTGTTCACCAGACCAAGACATTGAGAGTTTGGGGATTGTTGGAAGAGTCAAATTGTCAAGCAAGAGGACAGGCAGCTATGAAAGGCAGATGACCTGCACTAGAGTCCAAAATAAGTTGCTAATTGGAAATTTTGGAAAGTGGTATATTATATCTCACAGACACATGCTCTGGAGAGCAGGACTATGTCTTTTTTTTTTTTTTTAAAAAAAAAAAAGAGGGAAAGGAGGCAAAAAAAGCACTCCCATTATATCATGTTATATTGATTTTCAAAGATATTTTTTAATTTCATCCTCATTTAGAGGGGCTGATTCAGGTCTTCTGAATCTATGGACTATGCTGCTGACTACTGAGCGTTGGCCAACCTGTATCGAGAAGACAATGGGCATGGGTGTCAAAGACATTCAGTGGGCTTTAAATTACTGCTTCAGTATCTAGCTTCAGGAGACCGGCCTCATCTGGGAAGGAAAAAACATCCTTTTTTTCCACATGACTTTACCTCTGAACTTTATAAATGAGGGAAACACCAAGGGAATAAACACCAACTAAGCAATCCTGCTCACTTTAAGCTGCAAGGAATCAAATAAAGGAATGACTTAAGGCACAAGCTCCCCAACAGAACTTGCTACGAAGCACAAACAGCTGCTAGCAGCCATTTGAGGCTGTGGGTCCCTGCAGCCTGCTATCTGTGGTAATTTTTACACTCTTTCTTCTACTCCCTAAGATTACCTTTGCAGCCTGGACCAGGGAAAGGCAGGGATGGGTGAAAAAAGCAAGGCAGTGATTTTTTCAAGAAAAATAATGAATGCAGCTGGCAGGAGAAATTTCTTTCAGAAGTTCAGGGCAAGAGGTTAATTTTGTTAGAACTATTAGCATTTCCCAGGAACACGTTTACTGTAGCGAGGTGTTTAAAGTAAGGAACATGAATAAACGGCAAAGTAAAAGCAGATAGGGATGGGTTTGTTCCCCGTTCCAAGCAGACTGCTTCAGAGTATTAGTTTCAGAAAGGTTTCAACAGCCCTGGCACTTTGGCAATGAAACCCACACTCCGCCGGTGTGGCTACATCCTGAGGGGTACATGTGCAATATTCAGAACCTGCTAGAAGCACCAAAGAAAAGCCCATGTACATACTGAAAGGGAATGCCAGTCCATTCTTCTCTATGAGCTGCAAGGTATCTTCTCCACAGGCACTTGTCAGCTCCATAAAGGGTGGTGAACAGATCCTCTCATCTGCAAAACAAACAAAAAAAAAGGCTCAAATGGAGACGAGGGGTTATGGCTTCTCAGCTGCATCATTACCAGCCCTCTCCACACTAACTGCTTCTTGATAGTCAGCTTTACTTTAGCAGTTGGTACTAAAGCACTGGAAAAGTTAGCAGCTAGGCCTGAATTTGGGTTTCTGGAAACATTTCAGAAGATGAAAGGCCCAATTTTCAAATAATCTAAATGGAAATATAAAGCCCATATTTTCACAGATAGGCAGCAAAACCAATCCCCTGTTTAGGAACATGTAGCTGTACAAGGCTTAGCCAGTGAGGTGAAAAGCAATTGGGATCTTGGCTCTTAACATTATGCCTTCAAGCATAATTTTTCTAAACAATTTTAAGAAGACCTGAATGGTCAGCAAGCATGGCTGGAGTGGGCAAGCTCACAAAGCCATCCTTACTGTACGGCCCCTCAGGTGGCAGATTCCAGTGTGGATTTACTTCAGCCAAGGTGCCAGCCATGAAATACATCCCACAGTCCACTGGGACCACCCTTTAACGAAAGCAGTATTCATTTGCTCTGGCAAAGCCAGAGCACCACTGAGAAACCTTGGCAAGTTTGGTAAGGATTAAAAACAGGGCAAAGCACAGTAAAATTCAATAGAGTAGGTCTGCTCCAGGGTGTTTCTGCTGATGTTGTGCTTGTTTACATGGGGCTGCAGGAAGGCTGGAGTCAAACCCCAGCCCTTAGTGACTCAATAGGTTTAAATGCTCTAGGATTCATGTCCTGTGCACTGTGGGAGAACGCTGATTCCTTCAGAAATGCAGCAGGAAAGGGGGAAAACACTGTAGGACTCAAAGTACTTGAGCTCCATTGCTCAAAAGGGCTGGGTTGCAATTTCAAGTACAAAGAGACCTGGGACAGGTCAGTGGACCCAAAGACTTTTAGACAAAAGCTGTGCACACATTGACAAGATCAAAGCAAGAACATCACCTAAGTTGGATAATTGCTCTTTCTTAACTCCTCAGTCAGTACAGTCTCCATGGAGCTATGGCTGGGTTAACTTTGGAGTCACAAATGAGTTGCAACTCCAGTTAGCTGTGCAGTACTGAACTGCAATTCAGAACAGGTGTGCCAAAACTCATTTCTAAATCTTTTTTCAAGATAAACAGGATGACACCTTCCTCCAAGAAGCACCTGGAGACAAGCACAAATGATGAAAGTAACTGTATCTGGCAAACTTAAGTCACAGCTTTATATCAACCAGCAACTTGTCTTGAAAATAAGCAAACGTGACTGTTACTACCATCCACATCTACCCCAACGAGCACAAAGACTCCCACCAGGTGGCAGCTATGCAGATGGTGCAGAAACTGGAAAGTACACATAAACTAAAACACCAGCAAAACTAACTATATACTCTGAGAGTCAGAAACCACTTTATAAGCAATGTTTAGATTAACACTTTTCCGTTCATCACAAGTTCCCTTCATTTACACATTTCCTCACACAGAAGAGAAAACTGAAGCACTGAAAATCACTCCCTATATTTTGGTATACGTATCTGAGTACATGCTTCCGTGCTCCAAGAATATCTAAGAACTCCAGCCATTAGCAATGCTGTTGCTACAAGATGTTTTCTGCGAAAAGGCTATTTTCATACACCCTAAACGGAGCAGAAAGATTGATGCTTTGAGGTCAACCTCTACAAAGCTAAACAAAACATCCCAGACTTCAAAGCTTTCAGTTCACTGCTATGAAAACAGAAAGCAGCATCCAAAAGTGACAGGTACTGTAATATTTACAAGCCTTTGCCAGAGTGAAAGTTCCTTAGTTGGATTAATTTAAGGAATCAGATTTAGTTTACAGATACTTGGGAACAACTTTGGCTTGGCAGCTCTCCCACCCATATGCTGAAGGCTCACAAGTAACTTTGCCTTCAAAGTGCAGATCCAGAGGGACGTATGGTTCCATTTCACTTCCCTTCATTTCTCTCCCATGCAAACAGGAACGGGAGACAGGAAGGATTCAGCGTTCCTGCCGATTACATGACACTTGCATGGGGAGATGAAGGAAGGGGCAAACAGTAATTTCTTTGACTTTGTACTTAGAAAAGACCACCTGGATCAACAAAAAAGTAGCAGAGAGAAGAAGACTCTTAGCATCTCAAAGCGCTCCTGCTGACTTTGCACAGAACTGGCATTTTCTCCACCAAGAGGGCAGTTTTAGCCCACTGAAGCCTCTAACACAGACCATTAATTCACAGCCAGACCTGAGGACAAACAAACCCTCACTCCACAGAAGATTTCATTACAACCTACAGCTAGAAAGCTGCTGCTCTCAGTTTAATTGCACATGCTGCAATTCTGAAGGTAGTGGTAGGTTTTAAAAAATAATCCACCAGCAATGATCCTCCTCTCCTTCCCAGGGTAGCAAACACATGCTGAAGCCTCTCATCACAGGGCTCCAGAAATGACAGTGGCCTAAGCACAATTTCTCTGCACTGAGGTCCAGAACAGACCTAATTCCGTGACTGAGGGTCAATCTCAGTATTGTTTTACATCAGCATGGAACTACAATTCATGAAGTGCAAAGGAACACTTGGTGGTACCTTGAACCCTCCCCTCTTCTGTCAAGGTAAGCTGCTTTAGCAGGATCTTACTGAGCTGTGGTCAGACACTAGACCCTTGGTCTTGACCAGTCACCATGGAAAACCATTGTCAAAAAGGACAGCAATAAATATACAAACAAATAAACAAAACAGTGTTTTGTTAACAGTGTTAACAGAGGTGAGAATGGGCAACATGAGTCTGGCCCCACTACTGACCCTTTGTACGGACACTACAGCCTAACCCTCCAATCTAAAACCAAACAATATTCCCATTTGCATTAGAAAGCCATAGTGTGAATGAAGCACTTCTATGAAAGCAGTCTGAGAACTATTAAAATAGGAGGGCACAGCCACGGCATGCCTCTCATGGAGCCACATTAGCTGTGCAACACTAGCAGAAGTGCCTGTATGTGTGTCAGGACACAGGTGATACAAACCACACTCCATGCAAGGAGCCACCTCTTTTGCTCTTCTACCATCAGGACTCAGGTCTGAGCTGTACTGGGATGCCGCTGACTGGAAGAGTCTTCTAAACCAGCAAGTTTGGAAAGGACTCTGCCTTATCTTCTATCCTTGCCTACATACAAGTGTCCTTGGGTCTCAAGAGATCATTACAAACAATTTCTATGCTTTCCACTTTGGATCTGAAACAAAAACTCAGACACTTCCACACTCCTTTTGGGTAAATACATCGAATCACACGATAAACAGATTATTAACATAATAATCAGATTATTAATAATTATTAACCCTATCTTCATGCAGCCTTTACTGAACTGAAGATATCACCAGGAAAAATCTCACCATAAGTCAAAGGACTGCTGTGATTCAAGAAGCTGTACAGTTTTATAGGACACACTTAGAGAGTGGTATTTCTTTTTCTAAGTGCCTGACAGTGTCTCAGAGACCTGCCTTTGAAATATATCCAGGACTCCAGGTGGACCACGTCAGGCCTAGAACTGCCAACTTAATAGCAAGCAAGAAAGATAGATTCTTCAGATCCGGAGAGGGTTCAGCTCTCACTTCAGACAAGTACCAAAAATATCTGTAGCATTTTTGTTATTAGAAACAACACATCATAATTAAATTTAAAACTCAAAATGCTGTCACTGTGTTCCTCCCCCGTCTTTGTCCTCGCTTTTATTGTATGCCTTGGCACAAACTTTGTGGTGTCTGCTTTCTATATTTTCCTTAAATTACTCTCCCTTTTCTTCAGGATTACCTGATCTCATAGGGAGTATTCTCTCCCTTTTTTACTTTCTGCATTTTTTTCTCACCTCCATCTCCATTTCTTCTCTATGTCAGTCATTTTTAAACTGTCGTTTCTGTTCTTCCACTGCTACCTACACTTTATACCTCCATCCCCTTTGAGTGGAGACCATGGCTGGGATCACGTTCATTGCAAATGCCAGGGGAACGTTTGCAGTGGGATCTCTGAAGACAGGAGGGAAGCTGGCACTGACAGGTCGTGGGTGACAGACAGCAACCCTCCACACAGCGTGGAGGCAGTCACTTCTGGCACCTCCCACTCAGGAGCGAGCTTTCTCAGAGAACAGCCCCATTCCCATGGGGCCACAACAATATCATGAAGGTGAAAAACATGACTGTGAAGGCAAGTTTACAGGATGAGTAACAGCTAACCAGCAAGAAAGAAGTGAAAGAATACGCAAACTAGGGCACTGGTGTCAAGGACAGGATTATTATGGATAAAGTTCCACAACAGTAACAGGAACAATGAGACCTGAAGATGGGGAAGATGCAGACTAAATACTAGCTGGGGAAAAAAAGTTTTCTGGCAGCGAGAATTGGTGGAAATCTTTAAGTTTGGGATGTGCTCTGGCAAGAGATGTTGAGCAGTGCTCCTCTACCCAGGAACAATGTACCAATGCCTGCAGACAGACTGCAAACAGTTACAGGATACCCAAACCTCCAAAAGGAAGAAGACACGAGAAACTCAACACTGAACACACATTTCATTCAGCAGGCAGGCAAAGGCAAAATAGATAAAGGAAAAATAAGAGTAATACATGGCTGTTACCAGTGGAACCAACTCTTACATGATAGTAAATGGAAACCACTGTGACAGGGCTGTGTAAGACAGTCCCTGGGTGGTTCTCAATGAGGGTAGATGGTCCTTGCACTAGAAAAGGTTGAGAAGTACTGATACAGAGGACAGCTGTGCATCACTGTGGGGAAAAAAATAAACCATACGAAGAACCATAAAATATTTTTCTATTCAGATTTCTTTGGTCCTTATGATTTTAGAGAAGACAACAAATAATAAATTGCAGACCTGTTGCTCTGCATTCATAGATTGGCAAAATTGCATTCTCTCATCTTCAGAAAAGGATTTTAAAAAGAGAGTTCATGGTCATCTGTGAGGATAGCTCAAAAGCTGTGGCTAGGCAAAAAAAACAACCCATGAGGAGGCCATGGACTATTAAACTTCAGATTTACAATCTCAACGTCTTGCTACCTCATAAATCACCTAATCTAATTCAATACCTAATCTAGCATTAGGAAGCAGAGCAGACGGGCTGAAGAACAAATATTGATTCCTAGCACCACCAATCTCTTGCTACGAGACCACAGCGCAATCATCAAACGCATCCTAATCTCTGAGATCCCATCTGCAAAGTGGGGAGAAGGCTTCACTTGCCCCTAATGAGGGGATCTTCATGGAGCTAGATTTAGGAGTTTCAGGAATAAGACTTTTTGACACTTCTGGGGTTGTTACAACAACTGAACAAACTACCTGTTTGAAGTTTCAGTCTGAGCATCAGCCAACAAAATCCTGAGAGTGTTACCAGAAAAGCATAAAACAACAGGTTCACTAAAGAATATCCAATCTTCTGACCAGGCTCAGTATCGTCTCATTAGCAGCACCTTCTTCTCTCTTTACACATGGACGGTAATAGGAACAGCAAATGAGGGGCATGCTGAGAAAAGGGAAAGGTGAAAGAAGTTGGTGCGGTGAATTCCTGAAACAGGTGGAGGGAGGATGTGGTTTATCAAAGGAACAAAAGATGAGGCCTGGAGTCCCCTGGATGTGCAACAAGGATTGGCCCAGAGCACATGAGTGTGTCATCCTCTAATTCTGCTTAGCAATTACAAATGGAGCACAGCTTGTGCCTGAGTTGTTCTCTGTGTCTGGAAAGGCCACCAGGATTATTTCTGGAGAAACGAAGTGCATGACCTCTATATCGCACAATGCTCTATGCAGAGAAATGACAAAGCTGCTCCTGAAAAGTGTTGGTCTCTGCTGTAAAAACCCTTAAGATAAGGAGAAAAACATCCGTGTCAAAATCAGGACTGGCTCAGGTCAGTCATGATCCAATGCTCATGGAGCAAATGTTAAGCCTTAAGCTATCTGAAAGACTTACAGCAGACAGTATCAAACTCTAAACTTCCTACTTTGTTGAGAAAGGCCACTCTTTAATAGCATAGTTGGCTCTGTGATTTGAAAATGCTTAAGCTTCTTTAAAAATAAATATATTTTCAGTAAACTGTGCTTGACTGTAGCTTCCACCAGCTTGCACTGCTGCACTCTGCTCCTGGGGGGATAGAGAGGATGCACAGTCAGGGCAACATTTTTTCTCCTAATACAATAAGGGGAGAAAATCTGAACTTCCAGCTCACCCCTGCCTCCTAAGTTCATCTTCAGCCAAAAAAACAACCAATCACACAGAGCAGTTGTCCAGTTCATTTTTTTAGCATGCACCAGATCCTTATCTTGAAGGTAGCTTAATTTAAATCACTACATGACTGGGTTTTTTTCCCCTCCAGAATCCCTTTAATCACTGTATACTTATCACAGCTTTGGACTGTCTCTTCTGCTAAGGTCAAAAGTTGGTCCATCAAGAAGTCAGACAAGCTAAGCCAAGCCATAACTTCACAGCAGCTCGGTCTCTATCACCTGGAAGAACCCCTTTCTCACTTCTTCCTCCAGTAGATAATTTTTCAGCTGAAGCTTCACAAACCTCACAATTTTATTCATAAACCCCACAACTTTACAGAGTGTTCAGTCAGGTTTATTTTAGCACTTCTTAGCTGCCTTAAAAATACTCCCAAGTTGTTTTCCATTCCCCTTAGACATGTGAGTGCCTGAAGAATATCAGCAAAACAGATTTAGTTCAAATGTATGTCAATAAGTATTTGTCACTGAAAAATCAAGACATATTTGAATACCCGTATGTTTGCATCTCACTCTTAAGTCTTTGGGGGGAAAATTCCAGTTCTCATGATAAAGCAGCTGTATTTAGGAAGTATTTGGTAACACATTCCGAAGACACAAGAGGGCAGAGCAGACTTAGCTTGGAGGGCACAATTTTTACCTTACTTTAAACTTGACGTACAAGGAATTGTGCACTGAATATCTACGTTAAATGGAACATCTGCAGAGCAACAGTCTTCATTTCTAATAAAGTAGTGATTTTGAAGTGTCTGGGTAGCAAGTTAGGAAATCTCACAATTGAATATACATAAGAAACCATTTTAAAAAGGCACAATAACTTGCCATTGCCATACAATTTAGAAGTGCTATTTAAAGGTTTTGAACATGACAAATTCAGCTTCATTAAGAGAAATTATAAAAGATAAAGAAGACATAATGGTGAAAGTCAAACCTGATGGAGTTTTTTCCCCACCTGAACTCTTCTTCGGAGACAACCATTTCACTAAACTATGTACTGTACAGGATCCTCCCTTACATTTTAGACCTAGACTTTCACCTTAGGCACACTTTCCTTAGTGAGCAAGATGCTCCTTTCTGATTCCTGAGAAAGAAATTAACCTCATCTCTTGGGTGCTCAGGCTGAAAGAGGCAGGTTTTGCAAACAAACATTACTGAGCTTACTTGTGGTGATGGAGCCTCATGGGTACCTGGCAGTAAAGGACTACAAGTACAGGCATGCCTTCACGTGGACCTGTGGTGAAACATCTTCATTGACACGGCCCAATAAAGCGAGCTCACAGCAATGTAACCGGAGAGGTAAAAGACTAGCTCATCCAAGAGACAGAGGTCTTCTCTTTTCACTTCTTAAGAGGTAAAAGATTAACTCATTTAAGAGACGGGAGTAAAGGCTGTGAGATGTGGTTCACCATCAAACAGCACCATCTTTCAGTAGGTAAGAGAATTACTCACCACCTTGCAAATGCAAGGGGCAGGAAGCTTTGCAGGCGAACTTAAAAAAAGCCAAACACAACTCCAATTATTAAAACACTTAACTTCAGGTGTTTTAAAAATGCAGTATTTTGGCTGTTTATACACTTACTGTACACAAGAACTAAAGCCTAATTTCTGCAGTTCAACAGGATTTCCCAAGAAACTGGACTATCTACCAACTTCAATTCATCCTCCTCCAACATCATTCAGGTTTCTCAGTGGCCTCATGAGCAAAGGCTCTCAAGGAGACACTCTGGCACATGTGACCAGGTGAAAAAGGAGGTAAATAGACTATCTTTCCAGGAGAAGGAAATAAACCTTCTGGTCTGTGTTAGATTCTGTGTAAAGAAGAATGCTAGGCAAAACGCTCTGCTAAGTAATGATGAAAGGTAGAGAAAACCTGCTAGAGCAGCTTTTGTTGAAATGGTAGCATTTCTTCCTTAGAGTACTGAAGGTGTATTAAAACTTGCAGAATCATTTTACAGGCTGGCGTGTTTCCAATGTTACAGGAAGAATGAAAGTAATTTTCCTCATCAAGGAAAAAAATGAAAGGGACAGTTTGGCAAGCTCAAGGATGACTTTATCTGCATTTTTACCCCAATAATGTTCCACTCAGAACAGTACTGCATTAAAAGAATGGATATCTGTGAAAGCCCAAAGGCATTTCCAGAAGAGAGACAATGCAAAATCTGCTCTGTGTGACTGCTCTATATTAAAAAGCAAATGTCAGGTTCCATGTGAATACCTGAACTCTGATTAAAGCCAACTCAACTGCCTCTAAACAGTAATCTGTATCTGCTTTTTCATATGCTTACCCATGTATATCAGATACAGGAATGATAGTTAGCATTGCCATTCTGAAGCAACAGAAGTCTCTGATTTTAGTACTCTTGCCAACACAGACTACCCTAGTATGCAGAATGGTAAAGAAGTCTCAGAACCAAGAGTCACTGTCCAAATACAACTCTTCCTCTGAAGTACAAAAGGTATCTAATGGTCCAAATAGAGCTTATTTCATGCTTTCAGTCCCAAATGCTATGCTAAGAAACTATTTAGACAAGTACAGGAGAATTTCCAAGCTAAATTCCCATTTACAAACTACACACCCCCAGAATGGGAGCTGGCAGGATGCTGGTTTGCATCTCCCTGGCCTAGATGGTGGATGAGAACAACAAATAGTGGCCTGTACTTCCCTGTATAAACACACACGGCTTGAAAATGGCTAGGGACCACCAGATCCGGTGCAAATATACTGTTATACACTATGTGTTAGAGCTTGAAGGAAAGCTATAAGCACCAGGGCCCTCATGTGCTTGAAGAGATAATGTGGCACCAGGGTCGCTCATAACCAACTGCACATGAGAAATTCACAGCAGAGAGAGCAGCAGTTTCCTCCATGCAGCAGGATGCTAATCATACCCAGGAATTTAAGGTGAGCCTTGAGGGCCCAATACTGAACTTCTTACTGAATTTATTTCCATGTAACTTTACTGATTTAAGTGAGTTACTTCCTCTCGGTTGAAGAATCAGTCTCTCTGTGTCTTATACAGGGTACCTTGTCTAATAAAAAAGAAAAACATCGGTGAGTATAATCACAGCAAGGGGCAAGAAGACAGACGTAACACAGGCAGCTTTTTCTTGTCCATGACAGAGTTCGTTTGCAGACATTAGCGAACCCAGAAGAGTAGAGTCCACTGAAGCTCTTTATTGCTCTAATCTAAGAGGGTTGATGGCCCTTAACAAGATCAGTTTAATGAGCTTTTGGAAGCTAAATCCTGGGAGACTCTACGCAATGCATGTCCCACGCTTTTAGTAAATACCACTTCCAATCTATATGTGCTGGGCCAGAGGCAAAGGAGAGCAAAATAGCAACCAAACTCCCTCTGAGGTAGAGAGGCATCTCAGGGAGATGCTGGATGGGGCTCTGACAGTATCAGTTGATGCCCAGATCAAGACTTAGCAGTCTTGCCTACAGCAAGACTTCTGCAGCACCTGTGCCCCAGCTTGAGCCAGGGTGGATCGGGACTTTGGTTTTCTTTTCCAGGGCATGCCATCGATGACAGGGGAAATGTGAATAACTACCTGCTTTTCATTATTACTTTACCAACTCACATGTATGTGAACACAAAGTGAAGTGCAAAAGATTACATGCAGATCTGTGAAACACAGCAAGATCTTGGGGTAACACTGAATAACAGCAGAGGCATATCGCTGGTGCTGCACCGCTGAGCAGAGCTGACAGCAAGCCCTGTGGCTGAGCATCTCCAGTCAGCTACATTACGGGTCCACCCCCCTAACTGGGAAATGCTGGTTCTGGCCTTGGAGGATTCTGCTTTGCATTCCTTTGCGATGGTTTAACTGGAGAACAGCCTACCAGCCAAGGCTGCTGCCCACTACAGGGACCGGAGCTATTTGATGATTGTTTTGAACTGGGGTGGATAGAGCCTGCTCTGAAAGAAAACAAACAAGCTATGTATATTTTAAACACCAGAAAGAAAAAAAAGCAAAGACCTACTGTTGTGTTTTCAGCCAAATTTACCAAAACCAGACTGACAGATGCCCTTTCTCCCCAAAAAAAGAAAGGAGAGGAAGAGATAAGGAGATTTATGAGTTTAGAAAAAAAAACAAAGTACTTTAATGAACTATTAATAATATTTTTTTTTTAAAAAAAAGAAGAAAATAATGAAATAGATACAATAGATAAAAAATTGCGTCCAGTTCCCAGGATGACAGCCTGGACTTGGTGATGGACAGAAGCTGGATTCCACATCTAGCATCAGGAATGCAGGGATCGGGGTCAAAGGCAAGTGAACAGAGTTCTCTTCAGATACTGGCCATTGAAGGAAGACAGCAGACGTTTTGATCCCTCAGCTTTTATACTGAGCACGATGCAGATGGAATGGAATACCCCAGTTGGTCAGTTTTGGGTCACCTGTCCTGCCCGCTCATCCCTGCAGGTGGGACCCCTCTACACTTCGCCACTTCCAACCCTCCAACGGGACAAATAGCGACATTACCAGACCTTGGTTGTTACAGCAATGATCATAAACAAGGGCCTCTCTGCATATCATTCTTTGGTATAAGCAGGTCTTATCGCTGTGATAGTGAACAGTTTCTGAACAATGTGCTGTTAATTTCAGAGTTTAGTTAGTTAGAAGAGGCCCAGCTAAAAAAGTAAAATTACTGAACAGAAAACTGGTTCGTTTTACCTAAAACCAGGACACCTATCTATGTGGGAAAGTTTTGTCTGTTTTTTGTTTTCTGTTACAATGATGTTAGTATAACTATAGCAAAGGAACACACACATCCCACTTCGTTTACATTGGAATAGTTTCTTCTGTTAAAAAGTCTTGAGACAGGCCTGTACATTTCTTTTCCTAAACAACTGCATAGCACTAGGTAGATATCGCAGGGAGCAGCATTCCCACACCAGATCCCAGACAATCAAAACACTGTGAAACACCTGTGAGAAGCCACTGGGAGGAAAGGACTGGCAGTCCTCACCCACTGCTCCAAAGCTGTGTTGTTTTAGGGAGCTGACACTATTTCCACGTTGCTGACAGGCTGCAAGGAGGAAATCCTGTGCATCAGGATTCTGACTGGCACCATGAAAAAAAAAAGGTAGTGGCGCCTGACTTGAAAGGGGCACGTGTCCAGGCTTGGTATTTCTGTGGATATCACCTGCTAAGAGGGCAGCCCTTTAACAGCATCCAGAAACAAAGTGGTTTCTGTTCCTATTCTCTCTTGTGCTGTGAGGCTGGGTCTTCGGCTCCATCTTTGGTGAAATCAATGCCTCAGCCCCTGGTTTGATGCTGGGCATGTCAAGCAGCTAGCAGCAAACAGAAGCCTCTTATTTCCTGAAAATCTCAATACTTCAAAGCAAGAAATCCAGCACCCCTCTAGTAACAGCAGGGCAGAAGGGAGATGGCAAGCTTTTACAACCACTTTTTTCCACTACCTGGGTGGCTGGATTCTTTCCACATTTCTCCTCATTGTTCTATCTAACAAATTGAAATTTGTAAAGAAACATACTACGTTTACTAGTCTTCTCAATGAAGAATCTAAGAAAAAGTCATGTAATACCTCAAGAGGAAGAAGCCTCAGATACCATGAAGGAATTGAAGAAAGCTGAGCTAAAGCATAGCGGCAGATTAGATCATTAAGACAACGGGTGCTGAGTGAGTGCAGGGAGCTGAGTAGGAAGCCTTCTGAACCCGTCAACTGTCTATAATTCCCCAGATTAACTGCACCTATGCCAAGATATACAAGGGATGCAGGCTGCTAAGACCAGACTGTATCATAGCCACCCCTCAGCTGCCCAACACAAAGGGGACTAGGAGCCCCAGGAGTTTGCAATGTTATAACAAGGGCTTCCCCTTTCACGACAGCCAGTGACAGGAGGCATGGCAGTGACTGAGAGAAGGGCCCTCTGAAGATGCCTTGAGCCAGAGAGACACATCCGTTTAGAAAACACCACGGTACTCTGCAGCTCAGAGTCTCTGATCACTGAAGAAGAAAGTTGGCAGTTTTCACCAGATCTTTTAACAAAGGAAGAAGAACAACCAATGTCTTCAGGAAATGTGCTTCTTGGAGAAGTTAATAGCTGTAAAAACTTAGAATACTTCATTTGCACCTGCTAACTGTCTTCCAGCCCCCTTTTTGGTGGGTGACAATGCTGCAAAGCTATCCTGAAATCCTACGCTCTACATGATACGTCCTGCACAAAAGAACTGAAAAGTTACTAACCGGATAAGTAAAATCACAGGCTAAGCTCTAATCTTAATTATGTTGTAATCAAAGAAGCATTAACGACTACCCAGTCAGAAGAATGATGGGTTCATACCATACCAGTTGTAGCATCTGTGTAGGTGGATTAGAAAGTTATGGAAAGAGCTAAATTCTTGGCTAATTTTCAAGGAGAGAAACATTGCTAAGCTCAACAAGCTAGACAGCTCTCAGCATGACCCATCATGGTTTGTATAAAACATCTTTGATTTAGTAGACATGCTATTTCCTTTCCGTCTGATCTATTTAATGACCTTTTTCCAGGCTTTAGGAATCTGTGTACTCATTTTCTTTTGGACAGATTGAAAACGTGGTAACAAAGTTGAGGCAACAGAAGACATTCAAAGACACAGCATTTCCAAAATAAGGAACCTATCCATTGGTCTGGGAAAGCAAAATACTTCAAGGGCAATTAGTAGATTTCTGAGACATGCGGTAATGTCTTTCAGTCAAAACTTTACTAAGCTGCTTCTTAGTAGATGAAAAGAAATAGCTTGAATTTGCAGCAATTGAAAAAAAAAAACAAAAAACAACCAACAAACACCCACCAACACAGAGTAAATACTAAGATTAAACTTTTCAACTAGCTAAAATGCAGACAAAAGAATGCTCATAGAAAAGCCAGGCTTCTGTCACTGATGTCCATTTTATTTATACAAACTTTTTCAAATACACAAGGTTTCACATGAGTCAAAGATTCTTCCAGCATCCCTGGGCTATCAAGTGGGGCTTTCATTTTCCTCCAGCCAGGGAAGCTGAAGCAGACACTCGGTGAACTGATCAAAGCAACAATGGGCTTCAGCAGCAGGCTCCAGCTCAGGATGTACCAGCAGTTCTCCCAAGCTCTCAGACAGCCCTCTTAATTTAAAGATTCTTCCCCTTTTACAACGGCAGGGCTCATCACCACTCCATTTTACAGATGGTGAAAACATCAGAGAAAACCCTAGAAGGACTCTCCAAGAGAGAGCATGCAGACAAGGGTGGAAAACCTCGTATTTGTGCCTGACTCTGTCCAGACCAAGAACTTACCAGTTCCTGGGTCTGTCCCAAGTCACCAGCCACTCATGATGCAACAGCTGAATGATGTTTGTTGAGGCATTTAAATATAGAGAAAGGAAACAAATACTGAAGTTAAAAAATGCACTGGAAAAGTTTATAAAACTATGACTACCACATAGACTATGAGTTTATTCCAAGAATCTAGAATGTGATCCTAAATAATGGTAGGATTTTCAAAGATACTTAACACAGACACATGGATCAAGCTTAATGTGAGATTTCCTTATGTGTCTGGAAGCTCAAATCCTTGGTCCACTTGTTTGGTTTAACTCTATGTTCTTGCATTGCTATGATCACTAGAGATTGGTTTTTTGGCCTTTATGCCCAAGGACGATTTCATGCAATTTTAACTGTACCACCAGCACCATGTAGGTATCGACACATGTTCAGTTCTGTAGAGCCTCTCAAACGCAAGGATCTGTACATCAGCACTCAAAACACTTGAGCAACAAGCAGGACACGTGCTGTACAAACACATCAGTTCTCTGGGGCGGGGAGGCTGCTCTTCCTGCCTTGAACTCATATTTGGAGAAGATCAGATTATGCAAACACAAGACTTCTGAGACCATGGATTTGCCCTGACAAGAACATTTTAGCTTTCCTTCCTTTCCCTGCAGCCAGCACTGGCACCATTCGTTAGCAGAAACTTTAATGCCATGTGCTAAGCATCAAAGCAGAGTACATGCAGCTTTTCTGGGTAATTTTTTCATGTTCTCAAAGAAAAGAGCACAACAGAAGACATTTGGCCACTGTGGACAAGGTACGGTAAAATTCAGCACAGTGCTAAAAGCAAAAGCAAAATACCTTTTGTCTCATGGGGAACAGCCCTCAAAACCTTACCTCAGCAGCTTCTCTCCAAGGTGCAATGTGGAGGAGGAAGATGCTGCTTCTCAGTGCTGTTGAATTCAGCTCAGCAAGCAGGGGAAGCTTGCTCTCGGGAAGGAAGGAATGCTGTGTATGCCGAACAAGGACAAGTTAGCACCCTACCGGGACACCAACCCATGCAGTACCAGCATTTGTTTTGCTCCAGTAAGTCTGACTATTAGTCACATTTATGCTCAGACAGCAGCAGCCAAATGCTGTAGTCAGACATATGAGACTTGTACTGGCAATTCCAAAACCTCATTCATTCTGTGCCAAAAAAACAATGAATTGCCAGTTACGGAGGGGAATTCCCTTACCAGGAGAAGGGGTGATATATAGTTTCCAGAAATGTACCAGGAGTCAGAAGCAACACAGGACCTGATACCAGGCAGGAATGTACCACAGTGTAGTCTGAGAACACACTTGTTCTTTGGAAACCCTTAGTTTTAGCAGAACAAGAGGAGGAAATGTCCTGAGCGCTTCTTGCAAGATCTGCAGAGGAAGAGAAATCGATTGTACTGCTGAACACAGCAGGTGCTGATATTTTCCAGTCTTCAGGCATGTAACATCAACATCTCAAGCTTATCTGTCAAGTGTATAATAATTGCCTCTTTAGGTTCCTAAGGAATTGTCTGTACAGAGTATATCAAAGCACAAAGGCAGGAAACCGTTGGAAGATTTGGTGCTTTGCTAAAAGGGGAAGCAGAGAACGTGGCAAGTTTCTCGCGAAAAAAAGATGACGATGCATTGGGTAATTCTGCGAAGGACACAGCTGCGATGCTGACGGTGGTTATGCTATCACACCATTTCAAAGTGCCAGGGAGCCACAACCAAGAAGACAGGGTACCCACAAAGAGCATGCGGCAGTAAATCTACCTCGCTCACGCAAAAATCTGTCACTACTGCTACTTGACTTTGCAGACCACTTTCATACCAATACAAGCAGGAGGGAAGCATCCTGTGCACTTCATTCATCTGAGAGCAACAGTTCAGGCTTCCAGTTCAAGTAGGAACACGTCATTATGAACCCTGAGGAGATGGTTTAATAGGACTCAAACCCTGCTGTTCCTTCTAAATGAGAGATTGAGATGAACTTTGTCCAGAGAACTTAATACAGCCATTACTGGACTTCTAGGGCTGCCCCAACTAAATGCACCCTGTGGAACTCAACTCTTTCATTTCCTCCTGTTAGCCCTGCCTGGGGCTCAAGGACACAGACTTTACACTCCAGCAGATTCAAAGAAGCCAAGTACTAGCTCCAAGACTGACCAATGAGGAAAGTACGAAACCAGAAAGGCCCCTTCCTTCCCAACAAGCCTTTGTCATTCACCTGCATTTTTCTGGTGTGAGGCTAGGGAAGTAGGCAAGCACCCACCCACAGCTCAGGAGAGGACAGGACACTTGGGACACTGCCACTTATTTCAGCCATAAGCTATCCATGATGGTAAAGCAATTAGCATGCAGATGTGCCGCTGGAACAACCAGTGGGAACCCAGTGCAACCACCTTGCTGGAGGTGATCCTCCTGTGATGTCAGGACCGATTCCCACTGCAAAGGAAAGCAGGGGTAGGCTGCTTCCCAGCTGGATGCAACCTCATGACCACAGTAAGCAAACAAAGCAAGATCCTGAGCGTGATGGCACTGCCACAGCTTCTGCTGGCTAAAACAAAACAGAAGAGGCGTCTACGCCAGTGCATGCTCAGGGCACCCAGATGATATCTCAGCATCTTCTGAAACTGTAACTATTCTACACTATGTGTTTTATTCAGTTCATATTCTTGCTCCATAATGCTGAGCTACTTGCTGATTTGAATTTTCATTTAAATCTATAGGATGACCCTCTCTCCGTATACCACGAAACAGTAATTATGTTCATTTTGGCAACAGTTATTAGTCTGTTACTGAAATGAATACCCTGTCCTCAACGCCTGTTTCTTCAGTCTGCCCAAGTAAAAGAGATTCTCTAAATATACCCCTGTCAGCTAGCCAATACACTCATGTTATTTTCTGTAATATCGGTATACTTCTATAGCTCTTACCCTATAAATACTTTGCAAGTCTATCTCAGACAAGAAGAAATTCATTCTCTGTATGAAAGGCAAATAGTAGGATAGATGTTCCTGTAGCACGGCGAAAAATGAAGTGCTGCAAACACATCATTGCCAACTGGGCAATTATCGTTTCTCCACTTGGCAAGAATTTGAGAGTTAGGTATGAAGTTACCACCCTTTCCTCTCCCCTTTCTCTTTACCCTTCTAAGCAGGAAATCCCAAAGAAGTCTCAGAAGTGTACACTACTAAATGTGGGCTCTGAGAACCAACTTCAGATTTTTAAAGGATTTTAATTTACTACAGGTCACAACCACTTCCACACAGCCCAGTACTCATTTTACTGCAGCTTCCCTCAAAAATCCCCCATGGATATTAATTTAATTTTATTTTTAACCTTTGCATCCCATTTCAAAAGTGCTTCTGTTACACAGCATGACTCTAATCATTATGTTCTGCCTTACATAAAGCTGCCAAAATCCAGGGTTAAACTGCAATCAGCCAAATTTCAAACTGCTTCTTCAAAAGAACACAGCTCAGAAATGGTTCAAAAGCTGCTCCCTCAGCAGAAGGTGGGGTCCTCTCAGGCAGCATCTCACCTCAGCCGGCAGGTACATCCTGCAGGCACCAGCACCAACAGCTTTAAAATAACTTCACATACTTTTCATTACAGATACTCATCGGAGAAGACCAGAAAGATGTCAATTGGCTTTTTATTTCAATACTCATCTGACTACAGTAAAACCACTAGGAGGAAAAGAGGGGATGGGACTTAAACACACCACATGAATCAGCTTACGGGTTTCTAGTTTTTCTTATGCCCCTTTGGCTTATCCTAGTCCACAAGAGAAGAGTGGTTTCTCTAAAAGACCAAAAAGATTGGTTTAACAGGAATCAGGCATGTGGTTTTGTTCCCTAGGATGAGGCTGATCTTTTGCATTCCAGGTTTGTAGAGCCCTGGGATGTTTCCAAAGGATGAGAACTCGGATGCAAATCTGTAGTGATGAGGTACATGTTCACGCTCTCCTGTGGAAACAGTTCGCCAGCGTTCACTTTGCTTCTTTGGATTTTCTTTTTCCTTTAGCTTCCCCACTTCTTTTTCTCATTGGTCTTTGCCAGGGAGATCTTCAGCATTGCTTGCTCATTTGTTTTGCTTTTAGGGTTTTTTTTTTCAGCATCATGACGATGCATGATTGTAATAGGACAAATCAGCAGAGAGAAAAGCTAAGGCACAGGAAAGAGTATAGAAACACAGAAAGCTTACATGTCCACATCATACCTCCTTGAAGCAGCCATTTAGGGACTCTGTCAGGAGAGTAAAGGGTTTATCAATAGGTTTTTCTGTCATCAATCTAATTGCTTTTTCAAACCCACACAAACTGGCATTCACAACATCCTGTGGCACTGAGTTTAGGATAGTGAAAAATGTTTGTGTTTGTTTTTTTTTTTAAGCTTACCACCTACTACTTTCATATTTACCAGGAGAAACAACATGTTGCTGGTCCTATTCATCGTCAGCATGCTGCTCCTGATTCACACAGGCCTCTATTATGCTATCCTCTCAGGCGCTTCAAGAAGTTTTGAGTTCAGTTCGATCAAATCCTTTGCCAGTGAATCTACTGTACTGGGGATGGAGAAGAAAGGGTCTGGCTGCTGTAGTGAAGCATTTCAGTAACACAGTGCAAGTTTCTGTCAGAAAATCTTTGATGTTGCCTGCAAAGACTTAGGCTGAGTCTTTAGTAGAGACTCTTAACAGCACAGGCAACCCAGATGATCTTGCATTTATTCCACAAGACTTGGGAGGGGAAAAAATAATAAACCACACTCTTCTAAGCTTGCTTTGGGATTTGAAGCTACTTAGGTTTTATTTTAATGTAGCAGGCTATTATGTAGCCCTTTTCAGGCTAGAACAGCAGCTTTCTGAAAGAAAATGACATAATTAGGAAGAAGTTGGAAAAGTGCCAGAGAATACTATGCTCCTAGATGCAAGTCTCATTTTGAAAACACCTTCTCCTACACAAAGTCCTACCTTTCATATTAAAGTGCCCTAAACCAACAAGCTTAGTTATTAAGAAGCAGAAACTGCTCTAAAAATATTGAAATACTTAAAAGTTAGCTCTTTACTTAAATTTTCTTAGTTCAGATGGGAACTCGTTCCAGCAGAATTATGATAAGAATGTGAAGCTGCACTTACGCAGTTAGAGCATTAAACATACCACACTCCTTCTGTGTGCTACAGAAAACAAATCAGAGGCCGTCATCAAAGAGACATTCTGTAATACCTGTGCAGTTAATTCAGGTTGTAAATCCTCCCACCTTTGTGTTCAGAAGGAGGGAGAAGATTCTTGCTCCAAGAAAGCAATGTAGGCTCAGCTAAGAATTTGGTAGTGCAGGTCGGGCTATGACTTTCATCCACAATTGTGTCTAGATGTGAATTTTCAAGGTAGGCAGGGAACAAAGTGTGATGCTTGCAGGAAGTCAGCTTGCTTAACACCTCCCACTGCCCAAACACACCACGTACACCCCCCACCCCCCTCAAAACCCCACTTGCCTCATTTAAAATGAAAAATGTCATATTATACATGTTCTGCTCATCAATTCCAATGAAGAATATAGGCAATAATGCATAGCTGGAAAGAAGCTTTAACTTGAGGTTAACTTTAAATTAAGAATGAAATTTTGTAGCTGCATTATTTTGAGGTTTCCTTATATTTGCTTTTTAGCTGTAGATGTCTGGTTTGAGGTTCAGCTTGAAGAACTCACAAAGCTGCTTAGGATTCTGAACCCTGTAGAAACTCCATACAAAACCCCCGCTTTCCCCCCCTCCCAGAGATGTGCTCAGCTGGTTACGTAGGCATCTGTAGTCCACCACAGAGTGAAAGGAACCAGATCAGTAACTCCCTTCCATAGCCCGTCTTCTTCCATTTCCCTTGAAAATCAGATGTAAATTCAGAGGCTGCTATGATTCTGAGCTGACGCACGCCTGGCAATGAGAGCTACCTCATTACTGAGAAAAAGATAGAGCCTGGCAGAAAAGTGTATTTCTCCTGCACCACTCAATGCTGATGGCCAGACCCAACCGTGAACCAGAAATAACCTGTCCCCTGCAACACAACATGCTCTGCACAGCGAACACAGAGGACTACTGCTGCTTTAGGCTTCGCCTGCTATGGACAAGGGTAGCATTTCAGGATGCTGTAAGACTGAAAATCAAATCTCTGATCTTGGCTACATCATTTGAATTGGTAATTACATCAGAGGCGTTGATTCTCAAGAGAGGCATTCGCAGGATGATAGTGAGAATTTGGTCCCATTACAGAAAACCCTTCAGTAGAGGCACCGTTGTTCTGTACCATAAAGGTCAGCACTGGCAAAAGACACTTCAGAAAGCCTTCAGGGCAGATCTGCCCCAATATTATCTTATCCAGACATCAGCTAGAGATGTCTCAAATGGTAAATGAAGAAAAATAACAAATAAATTCTATTTCAGGAACAGCAGTTCTCTGGTCAACTCAGTTCACCAAAGTTTAGCTGCAGCGCTTAACAGATACATATATTAAGCTTAATTAAAACCCAAATATACAGCCTGGTTTATTTGAACTACATTCAGTGACGTATCACCAGCCCATGAACTATTCCTCCCCTACATCAAACTTTGACTCCAGCATATGTAATACTTCATTTTGTGCAAACAAATCTTCCTACAGGATAAGAATCATTACAGTAAATTATCATTAATTTTAATTACCATGCTATCTCAACTCTGGATATGTTGCCCAGCCCTGAAGATATGTTTTGTTTCAAACTACAAAGCAGTCTCTCTCTTCTGGACTGTTTTTAAAAGCCATGACATTTATTTAACCCTAGTGACAATCAGTACAAAGGAGAAAGCTAAATCACACCACTGAAATGGTAAGCACCAAGTTCCCAGCAGTGTTAATCTTTCTCTGATCCCTTCTTCCAAGAGGCTGCTCCTTACAATCTGATCAAACTTGAAAGCCAAACAAGTACTTTTGGAGATTAGCTGCTGAAGCAGAAGAGTGTGAGTTAGGGTGGACAGCGAGTCTAAGCAAAGTGTTTCATTGCACGAATTTCTTCATGCTCGATTCCCCCTCTCTTTTTATTAATGGTATTTTATATTGCTTGAATGACAATCTGTATTGAATTTCTACAATCCCTCTGCTGTCAACAGTCAACAAAGGTCATCACTGACACAGGCCTTAATTTAACACTGACAAAGCAGAAGATGGAGGAAAACAGGTAGCCAAGGGTCCCAACTAGGTCTCTTGTCCAGCTAAAGTCACATGAAACACTTGAGTTTTTCACTTAGCTTGAGGAAAATTTAATAGAGAAGGGCTCTAGAGACAAGAATGGTACGCTATGATTTTGAAAACGTTGACAGATGAGGATGGGGAAAAAAGACACACTGCTTTAAGTTTTGGCTACTTTTGGGGACATTGGGATCTGAAGTCTAAATCATGTATCTTCCCATTGTTCTTGTTTGCCAGAAGTACTTTGAGACAAATATCACTGCCTGAATGACTAACAACCAAACAACTAGGCACTAGACTCTGCGCATAATACCGTGCTACAAAGTACGTACAGATGGTATGGGCTCTTCTCCAGGCTGAACAACCCCGGCTCTCTTAGCCTGTGTTCATACAAGAGGAGCTCCAGCCCTCTAACATCTTCGTGGCCCTCCTCTGGGCCGGCTCCAACAGGTCCATGTCCTGCTTATGTTGAGGGCCTCGGAGCTGGACACAGTACTCCAGGTGGGCTCTCACCAGGGCAGAATCACCTCCCTCACCCTGCAGGTCATGCTGCTTTTGATGCAGCCCAGGATACAGTTGGCCTTAAGGGCTGTGAGTGCACAGGGTCACGTCTGGCTTTTCATTCACCAGTCACCTCAAGTCACCTCTGCAGTGCTGCCCGCCATCCCTTTATTCTCCACCCTGCACTGATACCAGGGGTTGCCTTGACCAAGGTGCAGGACCCTGCACTTGGCCTTGTTGAACCTCATGAGGTTCACATGGGGCCACTTCTCCAGTCTGTTGAGGTTTCTCTGGATGGCATCCTGTCGCTCCGGCATGTCAACTCAGAAGACAAACTGTCTGTCAAGGTCTGCACTCAGATTTAGCATGTAGGTAAAGCATCCGCATTCACATAGTCTGTTTTTTTCTAAGAAGCACTCTCCAGTAGAATTCATGCTCTAGTCTTGTACATCTGTACAACGTAGAATTAGGTGGCCTCAGGTTCTCTTACAAGTAACCTTGTCTGATGCCTGCATCTGCTTAACTAGAGCGGATGTTCTCTACTTGTGTTTTTATGAGAAGAGCTGCTTCTAGCCCTGGAATTGAGGACAAACAGTCAAGAACTGCTTCATTTGCTCTCATTATCCTCTTTTAACATGTTCTTTGATCTGGAAACCAGATGATTATTTTTTTTAATCTTTTTCACCATTTGTTCTTCTAAAAGTCTAACTGCTATGGTCATCCCCGATAGGAAAATTCTGACATTTGAATATCTGTTTTCTCACTACTTTGTAATAACTGGAATTAAGTTCTAACAAATAATTTGAATATTTAGGTTTTAAATAGCTTCATAAAACCCTGAAACTGCTTAAATTTTGATTACTTGTTTTAGCAATACCCCTGTCAAAAAACAGTGAGAGAAATTCATTCTCAGGATTATTAGTGCAACTCCATTACAGAGCCTGAATTTCCTATTTCTCTGAATCTGCCTTCTCTCACTTGTGTTCCCTGCCTCCTTTTTAAGGGAAACTGATGAGGATCCCTGCTCAATCTTACATTCACAGATCATGACGCTGGAATAAAAAAGGGAAGGCAGAGAAATTGAAAGAACAACAACAAAAGGTCAGAAAACTTGAATTCTTCCGCAATACCGTTCTACATCAAAAGGCAGTGAACTTGCAGAGCTGACCCACAAACGTTAGTTAGAATCAAATCAGCCGGATAAGAAGTGCTGGAGGTAAACCAGGATGCCCCAAGTAATTCCATTCATCTTCCATTTGCCTTTTGTAAAATACCAAACTACCCTGAGTGCACCCCAACCAGGGGTAGCTCAAAGCAGAGTGACGCACTGTAATTCTCACCTCACATCTAGCACAGAAATGAGATGTGGGACCCACAAAGAGAATGGCATACTTTTAAAATGAAAACTGAAAATCCTCCTGCTTCTTAAAATCAATGCCTGTTCCTTCCCACTCCAGTGCTCTGGCACAGTGAAGGCTCCGCAGGGGTCCCCGGGAGCAGGCAGGCTGGCGCTTCTGCAGACAGAAGGAACAGGGCATCACCCTCCGTGGGAGACAGGTCTCACTCCTCCAGAGCTGTCTCAGCATTCCTGCCTTGCCGTTCTGTGCACTGCAATATTCTTCACTCTGGAGGTCTGTTTTAAGGTCTGAATTGGGTTCTGTGGAGTTTGACTGTTAGTAATAAGTCTAACAAGCTGCAATTTTGTGTCTTCGCAGCAGTTCTTGGTACAATGATTTTACAGGCCTGTTTTTCAGCTTGAAGCAGGGTGTACAGGACTAAATCCAGGGACATGAAGGTGCTTGAGGGTACTGATGAGCACCAGACTGGACACTGATGACATTCATTACTTGACAGAAGAACTGAAGGTACAACTGGAATACATGCAAGTAGGGATTGCTCATTTCTGAGAATTAAGCCAAAATATTCACTTTCTAGTTAAGTCAATCCTGAGATCCCAGTAAGACTTTCTGGAGTACAGTCCTGAAATAGAACTGTGGGAGGCTTTTTGTTTTTGTCAAGATACCTGGATTCAGGAGACTGACTACAGCAGAGGTCTTGCCACCCTGAAGAACTCCACCTCACATACTGATCGTTCATCTATGCTTTTTCCCCTCCCAGTTATAAAATACAGCTTCTACCACCAACAACCGAACTACCAGTAATTCCATACCACTCGGTGTCTCAGCATTATAGTCTCAAGCATTTATACAAAATGTCTGTGAAATCCAGACTGTGAAGGACTGAAGCATTCAACTCCATGCTTACACTCAGAACACAAAGACGGACTATTAAGATATTTAGCTTAAAGCTTTTTAAAGCATGCAACTGTAGAGGTGCAGTATCAACCCTTCACATTTCACAGCTGACTGAAGAATTAAGGAGGATTCTCCTTAGCCCTCTTTAGATTTGCCGAGATATTGGAGAAATGACAAACTAAGCCATGGAATGATTGAAATGATGCTATAAAAGCACAACCTCAATAGGTCTAGGAACTCTCATTTTAATCCATGTTTTTCTACTCAATTTTGGTTTGCTCTGAGCAAATCCCTTATGAACTGCATGTCAAGACATTTCTATAATGATCGAGTGAACAAGTATTATTTATGGCAAGATTTATATAACTACCTACACGTGGGAAGCTCAGCACAGTATATTTTTAGCATCGACACTGCAGGCTTCAAAATAATGACGAAACCTGAATGTTTAAAGAAACCAGGTCATAGCTCAGAATTTAGCTTTCACTAAATGCTGTTTCAAAGCATTTCCTCTGTATATAGTTACAATTAAAAGCTTTGAGGATGCTGTGGAAGCCTGACTACTTTCCCCCAGAATCATAGGATCATTTGTATCATACAGGTGCATTGGAATGCCAGCATTTTGGGCACTGTGCAAAACACATGATAAGAGGCATTGCCTCCCTCAAAGAAGTGTCAAACCAAACAAATAGGACTGATGAAGGACAGAGGCGTGAAATGAAGAAACAAGGGGTGGGGAGACTAATACCTATCCAGGCACCATTGAAAAGCCTTGGCACAGGCTCAAGCCTTTCAGGCTCCAACACAGTGGAGCTTTTCTATACATTTGTCTTTAACAAACTTCAAATCTCTGTCTGTACCTTCCTGCCTGACACGATACACATTCTTTAATGGAGACAACAATGGTGTAGTTCCTAGATGAATAGTACATGCCCTACTAAAAACACACATCAACACCTTAGTTTTTAGAAGTTGCAGTGCATGGTGTATACAGCAGTTAAAAAAAANAAAAAAAAAAGAAAAAAAAAAAAGAAAAAAATCACATCACAAGCCAGGAAATCTTTTGAAAAGATCAATTGTTTTAAGCCTACTTATGTAAGAATGAAGAAACATTCAGTGATTGTAGGATCTCCCTTTACAAAAAGAAAACCAGATTTTCCTATAAAGGCTAACCAAGTATGGAAAATTATTAGAAGAAATTCTCTTGGACAAAATAAAATGAAAAAAGAAAAAGACTGCCTAAGAGCACAGAAGGAAAATGGGTCAAAACCAGCTGCATATGATGAGACATACTAAATTCAATATAAAATGCATTTGTTTTACTCTTCAATTCCAGGCAGGCTCTTACTTTCACTGCAACTAAACGAACACTAATGATTTGATGCAATTCACTAACTTATATGGTTAAAAATACACCTAAAATCAGGTATATTTCTATTTAGGAGATAAATTTTGTTTAAGGATTCTTTCCTATTTCTAAACACAAAGAAGAAATGTTGTGATTATCAGGTTAGATAGAGAATTATGACTGGGGCTTTTTTTCCTAAAGATAAAATTCTTGTGATAAATTAGAGATATAAACGGAGAAGATAAGACACGTACTGCCAGTTTCAGAGAAGCGTGTGCATGTCTAGATGTGATTCTCATCCAGTAAACACCTATCATGCTTTGAATCCCAGCTCTGTCTCAATGCGAGCTGGTTTTGTTTGTGCCAACGTTCAGGCTCCAATAAAAGGCGAAACGGCCAATGCGGACAGAATCTGTGTTAAAACATGGTACAGGCAAACTTGACTGCAAATCGACTTCAACTTGAAATCAGAAGGGATTCTCGACTATTTAAGAATGCAGGCTCTTGAGTCACCTGCTGGTTGGAATAAGGTGGGAAGAAGCAGGAAAATCCGACTGCTCTTTCCACTGGCTCATGCTGGGCTTCTGGAATGGGTTGGATGATGAAGTGCCTACAACAGGCAGGCCAGAACTCGATAAGCCTGGCTATGTTGGCTATGTTGATAAGCCTGGATACTGAACTAACACAGCAAGTCTTTCTTCCTTGTAGGAAGAATAAAAAAAAAATTAAAAAATTAAAAAAATAATAATAAAAAGGATTTGGTGTGTGTAAACAGTCTGTCTGTCTTGCATTCTCTTTTTTTGTG
>VZRU01019420.1:13112-32475 GCA_013398155.1 Pedionomus torquatus | reverse complement strand
TAAAATACATATATATACATACATATATATATATGTATATGTGCCTATCTCTCTTATGGAAGCTGTTTCAGCTACTTCCAAATCTTTTCCTTCCGCATCTCTGGGCTTTCTGTGACTTCTCCCAGGCGGGGGTTTAACATGATGAAGGGTTCAGCAGCAATTCCGCTTTTATTTGTTCTTTCACCTGATAGCCCATAAACACACATACCAGCCTGCTTGTTTCTGCTTTCAAGCCTTGGCATACTGCCCCTGAGTTGTACTGGGGTATTTGTGGGCCATGCTGGAAAACACACCGGGGAACCACCCCAGAGTAAAAATAAAATAATGGTTTTAAAAGATGGATTAGTTCTCTGATCCAGTTCATTAGATGAACAAGCGGGAGGGAGTGTGGAGATGTGTGGGTAACAGAACACATCAAAAATACCTTAGATGGCTACTGCTGCTGCATATGGTGCACAAAGCCAGTCCCAGGCAGACAAACCTTCACAAGTCAACCGCGGTAAGGTCCTCCATTCTCCATCCAATACCTGCCTCCAGAGAGCAATACACACCTATGTTTGGCACAGGTAGTGCTACCGTTCCAGCTACTCAATTACATAAAGAATTTTAGAAGCTTACCCAACCATTGAAATGGTGATACCAGTTGCACATCTTCAAGTTGTTTCACAAAGGATTTGTCCTAATTCACAACAGTGGCTTTGAAAACAATCACTCTAAGGAGTAAGGCAAGGGAAAAGGCAAAGTGTTGCATGATCTTGGCTCAGGACAGGCGTGCACTTGCAAATAGCTGCATCCATGGAACAGTTCCTGCCAGAGGTGCAATTACCACCTGGAATGGCTTCCCTGCCCAAACACCTGCACAGATATGTTACACAGAGTAGAAAGGTGCATTCTTCTGGTACGGTTCATCTCTCCTCCCACGCAGGAAGTTGTGTAAGAGCATCCACGTTAGAGCTGTCATTCACTGGAAGCAATGGAAAGCAACACATCTAATGTAGCAAGCCCTCAGACCCTCCTAGATAGGACTCTCCAATAACTCCAGCCCCCCACCAGCGTGAACACAGTTTTTACTTTTGCATGTTTACAGTTTTTAGTTTACGGCTACACTAAGTCCTTAATGTTAAGTTCAAAACAAACGGGTGAGCCAAACTGCCTGCAACAGGGCTTGCACTTTAATCACAGGTATGAAGCAAGATGCTTTTTAGTAAAGCGTAAAGCAAAGCTCCTTTACTGTCACCTCATTTACATATCCAAAAGAACAAGTCAACTTTCTTTCACTAGCTCTTTGGCCAACAAGCTATCGAGTAAACACGGGAGAGAAAGGGGAGGAAAAGAAGAGATATTTTCCTCTTTTCTATTCTTCAAGTTCTGAAATCCCAGAAACGCTGACTCTCTCCACCACCCCTTTTAGGTTCATTATAAACGATCATTTCTCTGATGAAAATAAAATGGATATTTTCCGATCTCTTCCAATGTTATTTTCTTTCAAAATACTGAAAACAAAAAGCAATTACAATCAGCTCTAGTGCCTAGGACACTTACTTTCCCACAGCACAGGATCTCGAGAGGAAGCATCACACTTTCAGCATTGCCTGATGAAATCATGAACAGCTCATAAAACAGGAAAGCATCCAAACATTGTGGGGCAGTGTTGGAAGGCACAACACTTGCAAAGATTACAAAATCTAGCAAATGCGGAGCTCTGTACACCTCTGTACACTTCTGCAATCTAGGTAAACGTGTTTCAAGATTTAGCAGTTTAACTAACTGGTAGCTGAACAACTGCTTAGAAAACTCAGTGTCAAAATCCATAACCTCAATAAAATATCAGTGTAGCTTTTAACCCCCAAACTCATGCCAGACTCTGTATGGCAAAGGCAGCAAAAATCTACCAAATGAAAACCCATCTGCAACCTGACACACCTGCACGACATCCTAGAAGAGATCTCTGCAATGTCAAAGAATTCACAATAAAATTCGTTTTCCTGCAGCAAAATACAAATGAAGTGTATTAGAACTGGCTAGCTTTCCTGGTGGAGCAGCTTTTCAAACTGCAACTGCCTTCCTCCAACACTAACAGGTTTTTTTAAATGATTTCTTAAATAGGAACTAAAAAACTGTCCCCAAGAGCAACAATAGCATCAGCAAATTACACAGTACAAGATGTCAGTTGGTGCGATGCACTTCTCTCCTTCTAGAAAACCAACACTAATTGCCCAATACTGAAGTAACTGCAGTTTATTTCCTAGCAAATGCTTGTGAGGATTCCCAAATCGGCAATTAGCATCTGTCCCATTGTGCTTCTCTGCCTAATATCTTATGCAAATTATACAATTTATAGCTTTAGATTTAATGTGTGGTTGCCTAACTAATGCCGCAGGGCAAGAGCAGCCGGCTGATTCAGGAATGAGTTGCTCAACTGCCTCACCCTTGCAAAGCAAGTGACAAGCTCATTCCATGGATTTCTCCACCAGGGAAGAAGTATTTGGTCCTGCTGCTTCACATCCACATGAGCAGGTGCAACCAGCCCACAGCTGCTCTCTCTGCATCCCAGAAAAGCAGAATGAAGCCAGCTTCTGCCCAGAAGTCAGAGAGACAGAGTAAAGTGACTGTGGCCAGCTAAAACCTAAATATATTCAGGTCTGGCTGCCTTAACTCATGGAGACTTTGCCCCAGTGGGAGCCCAAGACTACTCAGACTGCTTAGCTTTTATGCCAGCACAGGTAAGCACACACATTACGTCTCCTTCTATGGTGGCCCTGCACAGGACAAGCATCTATTAACATTTTTCAGCATGAGTCTGTTAAGCTCCTTGGCTCAGGTTGTCAGCAGTTAACGCTTTTCATTCTGAAGGACAATCAACATCAGGAAATACTGGTCTGGAAAGGACCTCACTAAGTTACCTACCCCAGACCCACTGCACTCAGACAAGATGAAATGCTAATGCTAACACTGACAGATGTTTATTTATCTAATCTGTGCTTAAAACCTCCAGTACAGCAGGTTCATAACTACTGCACTTCTTTGGCCCAGCAACACAGTAGCCTTGCAACTAAAAATCTTATCATAGTTACCTCCTCCTCCTGCTGTTCAAACAGCACACTCGTAGGCTTCCCAAGTGCTAAATGAACCTTAAAAAATTCCCCTGGTGAAGCAGGGAAGGTTGGCTGGCATTTTAGAGATCAAGAGAGTAAGCTGATCTCTTGTCAATGCACTGAATCTCAACAACAGAGATCAAAAATGCCTGGTTCCCAGCCTTGAGGCTCTATGTGCTGCAATTTGATGAGAAACATCAGGTAAGGCAAGTCAAACTGGCCTATTTGAAAAACTTCAGTATCCCTGCAGATTTGGCTGCAATGAAACTGCACTGGCATTACAGATCTCACAATCTCACTATCGTTTTCTGGCAGGATTCAGAAATTCCCTTAACATATGCCTTGCCTGCAATGCTGTATGTTCATCAGTGGTATTACAAGTGAACCTGAACTTAGCACAGGACGGAGCTCAAATTCAGTGCCCCTGCTACTCACCTGGATAGGCATCCTATTCTGTCCCACCAGCTTACTTATTTGCTGGTGTATTGACTTGCTCCCAGTTTTAAGTGAAGAAATTGATTCACTAAAGTTGAACTTTCTCACTGGACCAAGATCTGAATAACAAAAAATAAATCAGAAAGGACAAAGCTCTTCCTGGATGTTAGCATCTCCCATGGCCTTCATAATATATTTAGCATCTCTTGCCCAAGAGAAGGACCTCATTCAGAATATTCACATACCCACATGGTGGGTAGATGTCTGCAAGACTGACACTTTATACCTCTGCAAGACAGATTTCACTGCTGGCTGCACACTGGCACTCAGACAGAGCAAACACCCCCACAGCATTCTCAAGCTGGTTAAGAAGGACCTGGAATACGAACACTCCCTTGTGTAGGAATCCCAATGCGGTATCTAGAGTTAACATCCTCAGCAACAGCTGAGTGCTCCCTTCCCTCCTTGCCCTGGCAGACACCAAAGAAGCCAGCAGCTGAGCAGCAGCTATTCTGATCCCAGGGCAGGCTCGTTAGGGAGGGCAGGAGGGTGAGATCCGTTAAGCACTATCTCTTCAATCACTTTTTACAGGGGAGATAAATTTTGCAAACGGTCAGTCTGCCTCATGATTTTCCCAGGCAGCAAGGGAGGAAATGAAACAAAAGCTTTACAAGTCGCAAAGTCCCAGTATGCAAAGTAATGCCCTGTCCCAGACAATGCACCAGCATGACCAGGAGGACGATCTGCTTGATCCCTTAGTAAAACAAGACCTAAAAGACAATCTCTTTCAAGGGTACTCAGTATCATTAAGTCCCTGACAGATATTCTGAGTGCCTGCCCCATAGTGTCACCATTCTCTGCTCTCATGTACACCCCCTTGCCCCGCTCCACAGGGTTTTGTGGGGGCTTTAACATAACTGAAGAGAGCACTACTGAAGGAAAAATGGTCATAATCACATCACCCAGCAATATTTCTGAGAGAATAACAGTTTTAACACGTCAGGCTGTATTTGAAGTTCCCACTAAATGTGTGGAACACTCCTAATAGTTAATATAAAATCCAAAGAGTTTATTCACAAGACAGTAAGAATGCCAAAATGTTACTACTTGTACCAGGTTTTACATTTATGTAGAACTAGAAAATGCTTTAAGTCATCACTGCACTTTCAGGTATTCATGGTTCCTGGGCAATGAGAACTGAACACAGGAATTACCAAACAAAATGAGACCGTGGTACAAATGATAGTCATCTCTATTTCTGCTACTTGACATTGGATTTGAAACTGGAGAAAAGCAAATGTATATTGTACCCCAACATAGTCCAAGTTATGGAGTTTCTTTCTAACATTCACCAGTCGGTATTATATGCCCCAAAGCATGACAGTTTTCAAACCTGTTAAACCTAACAGTGAATGTTCCCTGCCTTTTTCAGTCCAGCTATGACCTTAGTTGACATTTTATGACAACTGCACAGATATTCAGTGAGACCCTGACATAATAGAAGAGAAAAAGAACATTTCCCCATTTATTCACATTTCATTTACTCAGGTTTTTGTTCTACCTCTGCTAGTCCCAGGTTTATCTAGCTCTGCCCTTGCGTGGCTGTTTCTTGGCACCGACCATGTCCCTTTTCTCCAGGTTTCCTCTCCTGCATATTTTTAAATTCAGGAAAGCAGAACTGAAAACAGTCTCCTGGGGAAAGAACAAACTTTATTTCCATAACTGTATGCTCAGTATCTTCAATGCTATTTTTGGCCACCATCATCTTTTTGTTTGGTTCTGTTGGCATGTTCTCTTCTGATTACTGAAGCAGAGGGGGCAGAAGTTTCCACTGAGCTACCCACTGTGGCGCTGAGATCTTTCCTGAGCAGTGAGTCAATGTAGAATTGAACAATGTGCAAGCTGTCCATATTATTTCTTTATGGGCCCAAGAGACTGCAATAATTTGGATCTATCATCATGCTGACTCTTCACTGACTTGTGGTAGACCCATCTGATGTTGCTGTCTCTGATTGCCTGGAAAAAACGAAACAATCTGTATTTATCTGAAAAATTTGCCATCCTGTGTTCATCTGCCTTTTTGAGAGTTATTAATAAATGTCCTGGAACGACACTTGTATGGGTTGCTTGACTTGCGATATTGAAAGCAGCTTATTTATCTCTCTGTCTTTGCTCTCTACCTTGTACTTTCTGACATTTCAGTTTACCTAACATCTGCCCTTAAAGGAATGATTTTTCTTTTTCATTTCAATGTGTTGACCTGTTTCCAGCTATCCAGTCTTTGGCTGAGAGCTTTTATGAACTCTAATAGGCTAAGAGGCCTATTGGATGGGGAGGGACTCTTTATCAGGGAATGTAGCGATAGGTTGAGAGGTAATGGTTTTAAATTGGAAGAGAGGAGATTTAGATGAGATATCAGGAAGAAATTCTTTACTGTGAGGCTGGTGAGACACTGGAAGAGGTTGCCCATAGAAGCTGTGGATGCCCCATCCCTGGAAGTGTTAAAGACCAGGCTGGACAGGGCTTTGAGCAACATGGTCTAGAGGGAGGTGTCCCTGGCCATGGCAGGGGGTGGGAATTCGGTGATCTTTAAGGTCCCTTCCAACCCAAACCATTCTACGATTCTGTAAAAAGGCCTTAAGGCAAACAAAGCAACATGACCACATACACCAGTTTCTACTGTCAGATTATTTTAACCTAGTTTAACAAGCAGTGATTCACTCTCACTGTACAGAACTAAACAAGTTGCACATTTCCTTACAAACACCACAAGAGTTCTGAAACACGGTCCATGTACATCTTGCCCACCAAACAAATGGTACAAAAAAGGATGCAATGTATGACTGTAACAATACCACTCTTTCTTCTCAGCGTAGCATCTTTCTGTTTTCATGGAACTAAGCTGTATCCTGCAGAATCAGTTTTGTTTCCTTTACACAAATGCAGTGTAGTGATCAGAACAGTGATTACTGACACTCCAGAAGAGCTGATTGTCTCCATACAGCCATGGCAGCCTATGGCTGCATTTGGGTATCTCAATTTCCACCTGATATGCAGCATTTACACATCAGAAAAACAAAAAAAAAAACACTTTCCAACCACTACAATAAGAATGGTACTATAAACAGGAATAAGAAACAAGCAGCTAGTAGTGTATCAAATGACAAGTAATGACCTTGTCTAGGAAGATTATCAAGCAACTCAACCATAAACTATACAAGAAAATCATACCATCTTAAATCCCTCTTAAACTTCACACTTGCAGCCTCATCCATTCTAACTTCAGAAAGCCATTCGGAAAATTCATAAGAGCAACTACTGACATCAAGGAACATAAAGGCACTCAAGCTTTCATGATTTCTTTGCCAATACACTCAGATGCCACAATGGTTGCACAAAGCCAGCAGATAAGTGAAACAGGAGCTGATAGTGCTTTCAGACTGGATATTAGCGGCCCCAGTAAGGGAAATCATCCTCTTCATGGACCTTTTGGGTACTGTTATTACCAGTTGACTCCATGCTACCACGATAAAACCTTAAGGTCCTGATGAGATCTTCATGAAAAGAGATCAGACTTTAACAAGGGGTCTCACATGTTGGCTAGATACTTGTCTGAGGAAATGTGAGGGATGCTACTTTTCTTGTCCACGCTAGACTACTGCAACGCATCTTAAAATAAACTGCTCCTTCAGCAGCAAAGCTGAGATGAACACATCACGCCAGAACTGGAATAACATTCTACCAGCTGAATCCTGGTTTGCAATTCAGATGAAAGCCCCTAGGTTTCAAGACTTACTTCTTGACCTCTGATCTTATGACAATTTGAGCAGAAACATCAGGGGAAAAGCCATTTGCTACAAAAAGTATTCCCACTTAAGTTTTATATTGATATTGTGAGCCACCTACCTTTCACTGCCCCTTCCTTTCCCAGATATTTGGGAAAAGTATCTTCTGCGGTTGGATGCCAGCCAAAGAAATTTCTGCTCAAGAGGATCAGAATAACTTGAAACACAACTGTGCTGGAATTTTAAATATCTGGTTTATTCAGTGAAGACTTTCTCATGACAAAAAGAATTCCTGTTCCTACTTTCCAAATTCTAGAGAGACGATAATCCTCAGGAATTAATCCATGTTTTGTTCTTAAAACCCAAACTGGATATATCTTAGGAAGGTCTCACGACAATGGAGTGCAGTCACAGCTTATATCTTTACCCCATAAAAGCAGATTCAGTCAGTCTTCAGATCTACCCAAACCCCAAACACAAAATTCATAGATGCTCTCGCTTAAATTGCTATAAACTTTTCAGATTTATCAAGTACACAAATGCTTTGAAATGATGCATGTAGATGTAAACCAAGAGTTTCCGATGCTGGTATGCAATAAATGGATAAAAGGTTCAGCCTTCTTTCATTTTAGATCCAGATAAACAAATGACACTGAAAGTCGGATGAAGATTTCCCATATCTGGCCACAAAAGTGCACAAGATTCAAAGATTAAACATAAGTGCACCCAAAAGTAACATCTGAACTTTACAGACAGGCTTATTTTGAAAGCCTGATGACGAGCAAGACTGCTAGGATCACAGATGAAGATTGTTTGTTCGTTCAAGGACTCCTGGCTGGCACACTGTGAGACAATTTGATTAAAATGTTTTCTATATTATCCCCTGGGCTTCATGTCTCTTGGACTGCAGAGTCAGCTTGAACAATATCAAGCTGATGTATTTTAGCAGACTGCTGCTGCTGGCTGGGAGAACAGGGACTGTGACCACTGTTTCCACAGGATCTCCTCAGCTCTTCAGTCCCTCCTACCCACACAGGGACAAAGCTGTCAGCTCCAAATAATGAAAACCCAGGAAAGGGCAGGAAAAGGAGGATGGAAACGGGAGTCTGTTCATATTCTCTGTTCATGAAATTACTAACTTCCAGCATTCTTACTTTAGAACACCCTTTTGTTAACTACCTTAACAAGAAGCAAGCAATGGTACAAGAGAGGAGAATCCAGGTTCCTTTTGGACCTTCCCACCTTCCTAACCAGCCACCTCCCTCAGGATATGATTAGCCCTTTGGAAGCAGCTCTCTACCTTAAATTTCAAACCAGGGCTTGTTTATTGCCATACCAACATGCCCATGGTCCCTTTGGCAACCCCCTCCTAGATGAACAAATGAGCTTTTAGGAGAAAGATGTCGGGTGATACCTCCCTGGGTCAAAAGTCCCACAGCCTTTCCAGTTTGCCAGAGCAGTGCTGAGACCTACCAAGCTCTGGCAGCCGGGATGCAGCACACCGCCACCTGCAGCACTGCCGGGTGCTGATGTGCTCTGGACACAGAGAACATTTAATTCCATTCCAATTTCTTCTTTCCACGCTTGTCCGCTAGCTTCTGACCAAAATTAAAATGCGACGAGTGAAGATGCACCACGCTTGGAGCGAGGTAATGAGACACCTGTTTGCACGTGTTCTTCGAGGAAAGAGAGCGTACAATCAACAAGGGAGACTTCTGCATCCAAAAAGCAGTGCTGATTCCCAGTAGCTAACATCAGCTCTCTCACTTAGCTGCTTTACGGATATGTCCCTACATAAACAAGTGAGCCTCAGATGGGTGATTTAGGGCCTTTAAATTAAAACCAGATTTTTCCTTTTGTTTTGATGGAAGCTTCACATACAGATAGAGGTTGCTGAAGTTGACCTGTGGGACTGTTCTTCTCCCACCCCTCTGATAAAAACTGCTACGAAAAATAGGCCACAGACAGTAGTGGCCACCGTTTCAAAAGGTGAATGCCTAGAGCTATGTTGATAAAGCTATTTTCAGGCACTTTAACTGGGTGGCCTGATTTTGAGAAATTCTGAGTACGCACCAATCCTGTACCGTATATGCTCCACAACTTCTAAAACCTAAAACCAGACTACCTACTTTGGTGATTAATTACCAATACCTAGTTTTCTGCTCAACAATACAGCCACAATTTCTATTAAAATACCACTTATACAGATTGCTTGGCATCAGAGACTCACTGTATGAGAATGCACGCCTGTATATTTGGAAAAGAGATTCCTGCCTGGAAAAATGTGGCATCTGAAGGGAAGGGACTGGCAGATGGGTGTCAAAAGAAGAAACAGACACACAGGGGTGAGATGCTGTACCCAAGTTCATGCAGCAAGTCAGAACCAGCATGAAGCAGAAAACCCAGAGCCCCAAATCAAGTGCCTGAGCCCTTACATCATGCTGTGCCTCTCTCATAGTCACAGAAGACACATGCAGCTGTTCAAATAGTATTTCTAAGACAGGCAGACAAAAATTGATAAAAAGAAACCCAGGCAAAAGAGAAGGGTGGTGTCATCTGTTCATGAACATCCCCCAAAATCAGAAAGGAGCACACCGAGCAGCAACAGCATCTCATACAATAGTAAACAATCAAACAGAAATGATTTTGATTACATGCTGGGATGAAAATATCACAGCTAAAGGGCTTCGTGTACTGTTTTGAGTGTCCTGAAGAAATAGTTCACATACTTTAAAAAAGTGAGAAATTCAGGAGTTGCAGCTCAGCTCATGCAGGAGTTCTCTCTTCTAGGGGAAGCCCACAAAGAGTAGTTTTAGAAGAAATTTTAGATTTGGAGTTAAATTTAAATATCTCAGAAGAAGAAAATTTCATAATCATGGAAAAAAGCTAGGTGGAAACACTTAAAGACATGAATATCAGAGTCCGCAATATCTGACATTCAAATAAACCCATAAATCACTTAAAGGAGCAAAGAAGCCAAATTGTAAATGTGAACTCCAACTTGGTAGCGCACCACCTAATTTTTGGTTTAAACTCCTTCAGTTTAGATTATTACTTGTAAGATATGATGGGAATTTCAAGAGCTTTTAATCTTCAGGCTTAAAATGTAATGTAAAAAGATTAGTTAGTGACTAGTCACAGTGATTATCTATTACCATCTTAAGCATAATTTAAAAAGTCAGATTTTGAATTTCTGAGGCTGTAGGATCACAACTTTTCAGGATGCCATCAGAGGATTTAGTTATTTTTCATGAGGTTGAAGCTTAAAAAAGGCTAACACAACTACAACCACACCATACCCTGCTAAAAATCAAATTTTCATTAAATAATGTTCCTAATCTTTTACCATGCATTACAAAATCTGAGCCATTTATATATATAATTTATATCACAAACAATTTTTCATAGATAAGTGAACAAAGCAATACAATTGCTGAGAGAACTAACTGCTATAACAAACAAACAAACAAATAAATAATTCTATGCAGTGATTTATTTCAAAGTAGTCCCCCACATAGCTGGCAGGTCAAGTTAAGAATGTAGACGTTATTTTTTCAAGTCTTTTTACAAAGATTCAGAAGTGAAGGTTTCAGAATAACTAGCTCTTTTCGAGCTTGCACTCAAAATAACAGAGAACAGGAAAAAGAGGAAGTCACAGCCCTGGCCAGACTATTGCTTCAAAAAAAGAAAACAAAACCAAACCATCCATTAAAATCAATGCTGAAACATCTCTAAGAGCCTTCCATCACTCTCCACAAAAAGAGAGTCCTGCTTCCTTCCAAGCAGAAATCACTGTATATACTAAAGAAAATAACAATCTCTGCAAATCTCTGCAATTACTAGTCGCATGCTAGTACAGCAGGTTTAAAGTGAATCCTGGAGCAGGTTTCCCAGAGAGGTTGTACAGTTTCCATCCACAGAGATATACAAAACCCAACTGCACAGGGACCTGAGGAATCTGCTCTAGAGGATCTTGCTTTGAGCAGGAAGTTTGACTATTTGATCTCAAGAGGTCTTTTGCAACCTCAATGATTCTGCAAATCTGCGAATCTTGTATTTCCACAAGAATGGAGTGGTTACAGTGTCAGTTTAGGACATGAAAAGTCCAGGTTCAACCCCATGCTTGTACAGCACATATAAACTGGAGTCAGCAGAATATGTGCCCGTCCTCTCTTTAACCCAAAAAGGTGCAAATCTTTTGCTATGTAGTTCTTGTAAAGTCTTCAGGGTCAAAATGAAGTGTAAACGGAATACTGTAAATAAAGACTATACTTCATTTATAGTTACTTTAAAACAAACAGAGATAATTATTTACCTGAATGCAAACCTAGTCTGAAAATAAACACTGAATTTTCTTTTGAAAGCCTTTCAAAAGCAGAAAATGTGTTCTTTCACATATACTCAGCTCTCCACAGTTTACGGCACTCCTTTGGAAAAGAGAATCCCTTGCACTGAACATTACCCATAACATCCATTTTGTATCCTGTGATAAACTGGGCTCTCTAGTTACAGCTAAAGACTAGGGTATTATTTACTTGGTAGTGACTTCCATTTTGAAATTTTGTTTTGAGAACAAAACAAACAAGAATAAAAAAAATGATGTGGCTCTTAAGACTTCCTGCTATTCACAGATGTATTACTCCTTGTTTTGAGTCTTCCTAAGTGCTCGTGGCCTTGGGATAGGACATGACAACTGCAAAGTAGAAAATACAATTTAGCAGGTGAAAGCAAGGAGGGAGAAAAAACCCACCAGTGTCTAGAGGGATGTAACTTTTTTTGGTCTCCTGAACTTCTCACTGCAGATCATTATCTGCGGGAATAGAAGCTGATCTAGTTGGGCCAGAATGAGAATTTAGCCAATTACTCTGCTCTCCTGAGATTTCCCCTGCTAAATACAAAGTTGGTTCAAGGTCTCTGTCATGATAGTTGTGACGATGAGACAGAAATAAGATGAGATGGAGGAGGGGGCGTGCAGGGGACACAGGGAAAATATGACAAACTGAGACTGCAGCGGCCACTGAGACCAGGTGAGACTTTTCCTTACCTCATTCGTTAACTTTAGTAACAGCTTCTCTTTAAAGTGTTGGTTTTAACTGAATACAAACCCTCTTTTATTTTTTTCCCCTTTCTCCTCCTTAAGCGTTTATTCCTTTGTCTCATCAGTTTGAGGAGACTGAAATACACACCAGACAAACTTCTTGCAAAAACTGGATGCTCTTCCAAACATAGCATTCTCATAGAGGTAACAATATACCCATAGCAATTTTAAAAAAACTCAAACCCCTACTGATTCTCTCTGCTGCCAGAACAAAATCTCAACCACTTCCTCAGAGCACAGGTTTCCCTCAGCACCTCTCCCCCACTCATAAACGGCAGTAACCACTGCAAACCAAAATCCTTTTAAGCTTATCAAACATTTTCTCCTAAAACGGTTGCAAAAGACATGGGAGAGTCCTGCAAATTATTAGTCTTATTTTCACAAAAAGACATTGCTAACACAGCCAGGCAAGTCAGATGCAAGCAGTATGTCTATAAATCCACAATTATAAAATGCAAATTGATAAGCTGCCCATCAAGATAGTGGTAACACAATCACAACAGTAACTCCAACAATGCCTCATAGATCAGCAACACAACTTCCCTCAAGTGTAGTTAGCTAACCTATCAAACTGCTACTTCAAGAGCTACTCTAGATTTAAATTCAAAATCCACTAAATGTTTCAAGATAGTGACTGTAACAGAAGTAAAAAGGGAATGAGAGACTTAACCCAACAGTTGCAAAGGTTAAAATGGTAAGATACTAAGATTATTCACGTTGAAAAGGCACAACTTCTAAATGGGGGAATACATCTCAAATGATGCCAATTAAGGGCAACAGTCTATGTCAGGTAACTAGCCAATACCAGAAGTGCATTTATGTTCCTCCTAGCAATTAACCTGTGCAATAGTCGTCCAGTGCTTCTCAAAGATCTTAGGTCTATTTGCAATTTATTTTCTTTCAGTCCTTTCCAAAACCAATTTTTTTTTTCTTTTTTCCTTCATAAATCTCCTTCAAATTCAGTCCTCAGGATTCAAGGATATGGCAAGCTGCTAAGTTTGTACAGTCATTTCAATTTACCACCACACACAAAAAGACAATGTTTTCCAGAAGACTTCTGGGAGTGCTCACTGTAGTAAATATGCTCCCCATTAAACTCACATCACATTTTTAACCAAAGGCAAAACTCCGTAATGTACACAGGAAAAGAGCATGGGATTCCAGAGGGCAATACTGTGACACAGGAATGCTTGTGTTTTTTCTTCCATGGAGAGACAGAACTTGAAGGGCCCAAAACCCCCACCTGAAACCTCACATCCAGTCTCCTGAAGCCAGCTGCTTCCTTCTCTAATCATGATAAAAATCTTCAGGGAGAGCAAGTATTGGCTTACCTTGCATGTACGCCTCTATTTGCCGAATTAGCTCATAAGACTTGGATCGGTCCAGAAGTGTACGAATAGCTGGAAGAGGGTCCAGGATAATGGTTTCTGGATGAGCATCGATATACTCCTGCAAAACAAATACAAAGGGAAAAAAAAGAATAAAAAAAGAATAAAAAAAAGAAACAAAAAAAGAAACAAAAAAAGAAAAAAAAAAAAAGAAAAAATGGCATTAGGCCAGCTGAAGTGTGGAAAAAATAATGAGATGGGGAAGACAATAAATTACAATAAATTATGTTAAAAACCTCAGTGTCCAAGCTCTCTCCAAGGGGAAGCGAATAGACATTGGTAACACAGGAAACCACCAGAGAGTCCAAACAATGACACTTGAAACAAACACAACTGCGACAACAAACTATTTTAGGATGACAAATTTCTCCTATGGACTCACCATCAGCAGTGAAACCTGTGCTGCAACCACAACAACTCAGAAGCCAGTGACAAAGTGCCACAGTAACAGCTATGAGCAGGGCTGAGAAATGCAATTAGAAGAAGAAAGATGACACACTGCTACCTTGGGGTCAGCCTTGTATTGTATTACTGCACGTGAACACCACAACTGTCTGAACTAAGCTCAGAACTACATCGGGGTTCTTCAATGTTGTTATTGCTGTCTTCTAGCTGGGCTGAAGGCACTGTTAAGAGCGGGCTGATAAAGGGGTTTTAGCAATTTTTTTTTGGCAGAGCTGAAGAGTTTGCTGCTTCACTGTGTCTTCACTGAGTTTTGAAAGCACATTATCTTGTTACTTCTCTAAGTTCATACTCTCCTCTCCCTCTGCAAGAACAAAAGACTACGAGAACAAAGCAAAGTCAATGTTCTCATGAATCTTCATCTCCGAACTTCAATTCCTCATTCCCTGCGGTGATGACTGCACTACTGCATCTTGGCCATGAACACAGACACAGTTGCCAGGAACTGCCCTGGTGAACCCAACAGAGTTTCCCACTGTTTCTCAGAAGAGAAGCTGAGTTCCTTTATCATTGCTCCAACTGGCCCCATAAAGTCAGGGGGAGAAACAAGCACTCATCTCATTCCATCTAAAACCAAGCATTTCAAATATAGCATCTGCCTTTGTTTGAAACAACTTCCCAAAGCCATCTTTACATTTCCACTTGTTTCTTTAAATCCATTCATGCAAGCGCATGGTAAATGCTCCTGCAAGTAATGGACTTCCATGGAGTCCTAATTCCTTAAAATGGTTACTTCAGAGAACAAAACATTCTTCTAAAGGCACTTAGGAGTATGATGAGGTGGCCTCAGGAGATGCACTTTGTTGAATACTGAGCTGGAGAGAAAAGAACGGCACCACATGATCCCAACATGTGATTTTGTTCCAGGCACTGGGGAAGCACACTGCCTTCCCCCGTTCCTCCTAGCATTGGCAAACCGTTGCTTTCTGCCAACTACACAGCCTGAACTGATGGCTTGCTAGAAGGGGATTATTCTTTTGAGGCTAAGAGGATACAACATTGGAGTTTAATGAACCCACTGCATCACCCACAGCAAACAAGTAGCTTTCCTTCACAGGGCATGAGGCATACGTGTGTCTGACGTATTTAATAATCCCTGCAGAACACGAAGAGTGAATTCCCCAAAGATATGCTCAACCTTGCTGCCACTTAAGAAAAATGAAGGACAGAGGCTTTTGCACAGTCAGTGTTCAAGACAGTCAGGCCAAGCTGTTGTCTCATCCTTGCAGTGTGGCCTGGATAAAAAGCCTCTTTGGCTCAATGGAGCAGAAACTGGGTTCATTTCGAGTCATTAATACCCAGAACATACAGAGAACAGTAGTTTCAGAGTACTCAAGCAGAGCAGCCAGCTTTCAAGTACAGAGGAGATCGATTTTTTTATATATATATATTTTTTTCTTTTTTTTAAGAGCTAGAGTAACTTGTTACCTAATACATCTTAAACACCTACATGTGTCTGTGCATATGTGTCCTTTTACACAGCAGCTAAAAGACACCTTGTGGAGTAGGATGATCCAGTGATTAGGGCATTAGCTTAAACATGCTGATCATGAAATTGTACTCGAGTATCTCAACCTAAAGCATAGCAAGACAGCTCTTTTAGTTTCTCCATGCCTCAGCTTAAAATAACAGGGAGCTACCATGGTGTGGACCTTCATGAGCATAGTGAGAGGATGAGCACATTACAGCCGGCCTATACCCTGGGGGGTAAGTCCACCCGGTAACCAGACTGAAACAAGCCACAGCTCCAAAACTTGACCTCAGCAGAGATCTGACAGCAAGCATCCTGTGGAGTTTCTGACACATATACTGGCTGTTCTTTTCACACTGTTGTGACCACCTCTGCCTCGACTGGTGTCTGGTTCCACAATGAATTCAAGCTCCCCGTACTTCCATCCTTGCCCATCCCCTGCTCTTACATACTAATCCTTCCCCTCACACATCCATTTGTCCTCCTGTGGCCTCCATCCCCTTCATTCCCCTCCACAGGCAGAATGGTTTTTCCCTCTCTATCTCTTAATGCACCTTCTCAAGTCTCCCTGATGTTCACCTTGGCATTGAGGACTACCTTCCCTTTCCTGTGCTAGGTATATTTCACTTATTATTTTTCCTCATGTTACTCTAAGTATTTCCAGGCAGAACCTTGCTTCTTTATGCTTTCTGTAAGCAACTTCACAGTGCTTTATTTATACTTATTGTAGCTCTAAACCATATTAAAAGATCATCCAAGCAGTAAGCTTGACACAACATAACAGAGTTTAACGGGAATAAAGGCAAGATCCCGAGGCCATTCTCCACCAGGCAACACGTCAATAGAAGCAAGCATCTCAGCTGACTTTCCAGTGACTGATTTCTCATACTCTTGCCGTAAGGAGTCTCAAAAAAGCTCTGCAAAGCAAATATGTAATAATTGACGAAGATGAAGAAGGTGGGGACTGTTGTCCAGCAGTCATTTTAGAGTCTGGAAGACTTTAACTACTCTAATATCGAGAATAGCACCAAGCATAATTCGACAGCCCCGTCACACACACACACACACACAGAGGAGCCTTAACATGAGGTTTCTTTATAAAACAAGGAAATTTCTCGGCATCAAACCTATTTCAGATACTGTTCATCAGCTCTTCTCCATTTACAGGCTTAGGTACTTGGACAGCCAGAGGGCACAGGAATGGCAAAACTCAGAGACTGTCAGCAGGGCAGTGAAGATCTGCATCATCTCAGTGACTGGGACCCGAAGTGTCTCCTTAATCTGGGGATGGCTACAGATCTCTCATTTCAACTGAATCCAGAAACGGCCTCCCCTTTGAAGCAAAGGAGTCTGATGATGCAGAACAAGGTCAATGCATTTGTATAGTGCATCTCTATTTGAACACAGCTAGTGGTTAACTGCTGAAGCTCCTTAGGGGACAGGAGCATCAAAAGGCACTCAAGTCCTGAAAATGCTACATCTCTTCTCATGGTCTTGTGTGTTGCTTGGATTTCCATCACAAAGCATTAACTCTGCATCCATAAGCAGAACCATCAAGTTGCACCAGGTTCCCGAAAGCAAATCACCCAGGCTCCTCTTGGCACCCACGCTGCCAACACTTTCCCAGCTTCATACACCTCACACCAGTACATCACTAGCACATGCAAAAGAGAGAGTTCCAATATTTATGCACAGAAAACTACTTTAAAAAAAAATAAATCCAGAACTTAACACCAATTCCCCACAACAGGAAATTACAACAAGAAAAATCAACTTTGTTAGCTTCACAGGTACAATTACGGTAGATGATATGAAACCTTTCATAAACTTTGCTTCTTTACTAATTGCTGCACACTTAGGCACTACATTTTACTGAATATATAACTGTGAAGATCACTTAACAGACTGGAAAAATCTTGATGTAGCCCAAGTAGCAGCACTCTTCTCATGGCACGGAATGGCTCTGCTATCAGAAATCAGAAACACAGATCTGGATGAACATAAAGGGTTTGTGTCTAAGAATTATTTAGCAGATGAGCTATTACACATATGTACTTGAAAATGGAGCAGTAGCAGAAGGAAAAGAGAAACACTGAAGCCAAGAGATAGCTTTCAGTACAGCACAACCTTTCAACTTTGAATGTTCAAATCCTCTGTGGTCATTCCAACAAAACAACTCTGCAGTCTCCTTTGGTGGATTTACCAAAGACCGGTATCCAACAGCAGACTCCAACAAACCAGGCAACAATCAGGAGGATATTCAGACTTCCCAACAATACTTTGAAAGGGTCATGTCCTTGGGCTGCAGCTCAGCTTGACCCAGACAACATCTATGTTTTCCTCTTTCTAATCATTGACATAATAAAAGCAAACAAGAAGAAACAAGGACTTTTAGCAGATATTCCTTTGTTTGTATTCCAGGCTTGGCATTCAGTCATGCTCTCTACCAGCCCTGTTGCTGGCAGAAGGCCAGCAACGAAACTTGAAATCAAAGAGAGACCAAGTATTTCATGTTCCCTATTAAATACCTCTGGATATAACCCAGAGACTTAAAAAAAAAACACTTTTGGTTTTTTTTGAAGCCTGTGTATAGATGAGGATAAAGCTGATTGTTGTTTTACCCAAAAAGGTAGCTAATAATTTTTAAAATATATATATATTTTAACAGAAAGCTGATACAGTATCTACTGCAAATATTAGGTCATTAGATGATAAGAGAGACTCACTGATTCATTGACTTGATTTTATTACTAAGTAATAAAATTTCTACAATCTTTACTTTGAAAAAAAGTTCCACATTAAAAAAAAATGTTAGCAAATGAAACAATAACAGCATTTGGAGTTGTGTTTTCCCACGTGCAGAAACATGAAGATGACTGCTTGTAACAGCAGCTCAACATTTTCCAAAGGGGAAACAGAGGTGAAGACAGACACAAGCTTGTCCAAAGAGTTTGCATCAGATTCAGACTCAAAAGTTCCTTTGAGAAGTTTTCTTGAGCTGCAAAGGCTTCTTTTAACGGACACCTCCTTCCAAAAGGAAAGGTTTAGTCAAGCTGGATCTCAAACAAGCGCTCATCTCCAAATTGTTTGTCTCTTCCTCTAAAGAGATTCCTGCAGCAGTTGGGAGGATTGAAGGGGGCAGCAAGAAGAAGTGGATACCAATCTGCTCTGTTATATTTCTATTCACTGCACATCTCAAAGCAACTGAGTATTCAGCTTCCCTGTCTTGCCTTCAAAAGTCCACCAGTTTCATCTTGCAAATACCTACTCACAGAAAGCTAATTCTTTGAATTAGCACTTGAATGACTTATTTTTAGTTAATTTTGCCTGCTTATGAGGCTCTTCCGACAAAGGTAAAACAGAACTATTCTTCAAATGGGGAAACCACAGGAATTGGCCTGTGAGTTCAGGTGTGAATAGACCATTTCAACTTTATGTCTTACCCTGTTCTCCCACTAAGAAAAAAATTACCAAGATTTGATAGTTTCCTTTGGTTTTTCTCTTGCCATTTCTCAGCAGAGGATGTGAAAAGAACTTTGAAATCTGAAAGTGTTTTCACAGTACAAAGTAGAAAACCAGGAGCAGAACATGCTAGTACCTTAAGGAGGGGGGGGGGAGGGGGGGGGGGG
>VZRU01019420.1:311-13029 GCA_013398155.1 Pedionomus torquatus | reverse complement strand
GAGGGGGAGGCAACATTAAAAATCCACTGGCATAACCCCCATGAGTATGTATCCAAACCATCTACTCACAGCTGAGACCGCACTGATTGCTTTCACCAGAAAAGAACAATGCACTTCTCCCCTTCCAAGCAAGAGCAAACCCCTAACTCCTTCCATTCCAAAATATCTCCCTATTGCCCCTTCTCCCAGTCCCAAACCCTTCTAAGGAAGCTTCTGCATCAAGAATAGAAGTGCCCTTCTTGGACGACTTCACAGTTGGAGGACACAGGCAGAGTAAACACTTTAAATTTTCATCAACCTGATAACAGGAGCCTATGCATAAAACCTGCTTCCAAACTATCTTTTCAAGAAGGCTAATGCAAAGAGAACCTCTTTAGAAAGCACTCTGAAAGTCAAATTAATAACCCTATTGATTTTCCATCACTTGAACCATCATTTTGAATGGAACAGACTAGTACGAAGCTGCAATGAATGAAGCTACTTAATCCCCTGTACAGCTATAACAGGCAGCTGCTCAGAGAGTATTTTCCTCTAATCAGAGCATAACAAAGATGCTCCAGTCAATGTCTTACACAAGCCAAAATATACTCACTTTTCACAGTCATAAACTTTTTCTAGAAGGCAGGAACTGGAGTAGTTTGGTTCTCTTTGTTACCAAGGCAAGAGGAACTGGAGCACCAGCGAATGAAAAGGACGCATAGAGACTATGCCTCTTCCCCTGTGGCTTCTCTCCATGTTCCTCTGGTCAAAAAGAAACCACCACTGACTATAGTAATATTTTACAGAGAACAAATAAGCTATGTTTAATCAGTTCAGCCCTGTGTTACAGTGGATAGAGAGACTAGTCATCATCTCTACAAACAATCATCATCCCCAAATAGAGGATTTAGGTGTCCTACTAAGCAAATGGAAAGATTTCTCTATTTAGACAGCATCCACTACACTAGGTACTGCATGCAGTCTTCATTTCGGCTTTGGATGAGACCACTAGGCACTTACAACTGATCTTCAATGGCACTGATCTCCAGTTGGATCCACACTGATCTCCAGAACCCATCAATACTCTTCTGAGAAACTGTAGTCCATTCCATATCCAAATAGCGTGAAGACCTCAGAAAGCTCAGTCCTAAAGGTCTTCTGCAGCTAAAAAGCCCACTGGCAACAGGCAGTCTCTCTTTTCAGAGCCTCCTGTAAAGATTATTTTTTACAAGGCAACTGAGAACAGTTACTGAACAGCAGCAAGACAAAAATGGCATGCCAAGAGGCTTCCTAGTCTACTAGCATTGTCCACCAGACCATACAACAGTTCACCACAGACGCATTTAAGTGTGAAGCCAGATTCCTCCTCAGCTCTTACAGACGAGATGGTCAAGGCTTCTACAATAAAGCTCTGAAGAAATGTTATTCTTACAGAGATCATAAATGTAGCCTGACAGATCATTTCTCCTCCTGTGGTTGAGGATCCCTTGCTCTCCTACTTCCTGGATGATTGCTTGATGGAGCCAACAGTGAGTCTGATGCCAGGTATCATCATGATTTTACATTTATATTCAATAGCAGGGAAATCAGTATCTGAAATTTTGCACTATTTTGTCTGTTTGACATCATCAGAACTTGGTCAATTTAATGAACAATAAGGGAACCAAACTACTTCCACTTCTGTGCAGGTGCCAGAAATACCATAGACCTTAAGCAACATCACACCCACAAAAGCAGATCTCTTGCAAGGTGGTCACTTTAAATAAGTTGCTCATTGTTTTTAGTTTAAACAAAACAAAACAGAAAATACAAACCAACCCACACACTTTATACAAATGAATTATTACAATTTATTACAACTTATTTTTAACTAGAAGTTATAATTTTCTTTGTTTCTAATAGCTTCTTTATTTTTTTTTTTCTAATAATATCTTAAAAATAATACAGGACAGTTGGAGACAGGCAGCAATTTCCTGCCTGTTTCTGCCCTATATACAAAATTGCATGAGCTTATACAATTTAAACACAATTCCGCAAGTAATTCAATGCTGAAAGACCTCTCCCCTCTGCTTCACTGGTTCCTGAGTACTTGTTTTACTACAATGAAATTTCCTGCATGCCAGCAATGTGGCACAAATGTGGCATGTGCAGAACCAGAAACCCAAGGCCTTGGTTTATTGGGGAGAGGGTATCATTCAGAAGTCTGCTCACAGAGGTCCCTACCCTCTATATTGTTCACTAGAAAAAGATCCTCTCCCAGTCTGGAAGGCGCTGGGAGAGGACCTTTTTCCAATGAGCAAGTTTTGAAAATACTGACAGATTACAATTCCATACCCACAGTCAGAAGCAAGCGTAGTCCAGTAATGGAAACCTATATTCTAGTTCAACTACGTGACTGTGAACATCCACAGACATCCACTGGGCTATGCTGAAGGACACTATCAAGTAAAGACAGAGCATTAGACATCAGTGTGACTCACGTACCTTGGTCTGTAAATCAGATGCCATCATAGCTACTACGAATTCACACCAGAGCTCCAAAGAGAAACAAAGCCCAAGTCCTTATGACAGCCTTAGCTGACCTGCTTGCAAAATGATAACTTGGGGATGCAAACAAAATTATCTAGATCACATAGTAAAACTGTAAAATAGTATGTGAGTGAACCCACATTCCAGGATCCCCTTCTTCTTTAGACATTAGATTGCACTTCTTTGTAGGAAGTTGTCATCCTCAAAAAGAATAGAAGGATCTATTAGATAATACAGTGTTTACTGTACAATCAAGAACTAATGACAGGGAGAGAAGAAAGAACATCAAGTTATCCTCTAACATTTTTGGCTTTTTTATTATTTTCATTTGCAGTTAAATTTAATATTCCTAAAAATGAAAGCCTTGAAGGCACCAGCCAGCTGGATCCGAGCATTTTGCAAGAAGAATTAAGCAAGTTTCTTAGCACAGCCTTTCTAGAGTACGCCTGGCTGAAGCTCGCCATCGTGAACACAGCAATGCTAAACTTTAACTAGGCAGAGTGTTCAAAAAAGACTAAAAGCATCATCAACAGTGTCATGTAATGAAGATGTAAATGTACAGAAGTCCTCAAAGCATGAGCAGAATTCAACATCATCCTCTGTAGAGAAGATACTGGTGTAAGACAACACTGTATCCATGGGTGCTTTCACCCAAATTATTTCTTATACAGTTCATACTGTTAGTTGAACAAGTGCAACTGTATTATACCGATCCTGTCAGGAGACAGGGAACTATTTCTTCTCTATCTGACTTGCTCAGAGGTTTGTCGTCACTCCATCTGTCTCTGCTCCTTGAGCACTGGGAAAATACATATGGAGCATGCATTACTGTAGAGAGAGGATTTCTAATGATACTCTTGCCTATTGATTAACAGAGCTCTGACAATTGAAGGGTGCTGAGTTACACGCAGCATATGCCCCACCAGGTGTGAACAATACCTTCGCTTTCTACAACATTTGACACACAATCCAAATTTCCAGGATTATCAAAGGAAAAAAAACAAAAGTGTCAACTTTCCCTCAAATACTGCAGTTAACTTCACAGGAACCAAAGTATTATTTTTGCTTTAATATTTCATAATTTTCCTGAAAATATCAGTTCATGATTAAGAAACAGAGATGAGTTTATGAGCAGGTGGTGGTAAGCTGAGACACAAAGATGTAAGTGTTCTACAGCAACAAAACAGCAGCAATGGTAAAAGACAGAAGACTGATTTTCAACCTTAGTATCTAGTCTCTGGATTACAGCTATTTCTGTTTCACTCTACTGTAACCCAAACCTGTTCCGGTGCAACTTGTTTCCCCTTCTGTTCTCTGTTATTCTTAGAAGGCAGCAGACAGGTTTGCAAGAATATCTAATGTAACCAAATGCTCTTGTGCTGTGCAGGTATTTAAATCCATTTATGACTATGCAAATCCTACAGAAAAAATTTGACATGCTGGATCAAATACCTCTGTCAGTACTCTCCATGACTCCCTGGGATCAACGACAGTTCTCGCCTCTCCACATCAGTTAGCATGTTGCAAGAGGCACAGCACCAGTCTAAGTCAACAGCTCACCCATTAACACATGCTGTAACATGTGATGTTAACACAGATGAACTTGGCAGTATGGGAGAGAAGAGTTGGGTCAGGAAACACAGAAAGCACTCAGATTTGTTTGCCCCAAATCTTAAGGGAAGGTTTCTTACTGGTTTCCTTCAGAGGCCACTAAAAATAAAGCTCTTTGAGCTGCAGCACAGTCTTAAGAAATGACAGCACAGGGATGCTATTATGCAGCTTCCTTTAACAGGGGATCACCTTGAATATGCTGATACTCTTGATTTGTTATTTCTACTGAACTGTTGAACTGAAGGCTGAACTGCTGAACACAAGGATTTAGTCAAATAGATAAAGGAGGATTTTACAGCAATGTGAGTTTGGTTGTTTAGTTTTTATTAAGGCTATGATTTAAAGCTGTACGCAACAAGCGTTCCACAGTTTTAACACAGGAGGAGTTAACCAGCCTGAGAGATGTGGAAACGTTTCAGTAAATTCACCACAGGACACAGACAATCCCATCTTGCAAAACAGCAATTGCGGTGAAAGAGAAGCACAACACGCTGCCTCTGAACTTTGACCAAGGGCACAACCTGACAGGTGAGCCGCTCAGGAATGACAAGGAGCACGTACACGCACAGGCAGCAGCTGCTGACAGGTCTATAACCGTTGGGATTTCAGTGCCATGTACCATGGAACGTGAGGTTTGAATACAACTACTCCTCAGCTGCTCTGAAACGAGGCAGCCCCAGCGAGATTTGCCAGCACTAGCAAAGGTTGTAATATTATCCCAATAAGAATATCCTTCTACATCAGGGGTTTGCAGCCGTTTCTGATGTGTGTATCTCTAGAATTTTCTATCGGGAGTGTAGACTGCCCTACAGAGGACATGAGCTTCGTGGGAGCATACATGCTTTTCTCAATAGTTTGGCTGATGCCTTCACAATAGTCAACAGACTCCTTCCCACCTGCCCAGCTCCTCCCATAGCCCAATCTCCTTGTGGTTGAGGGCTCAAGAAGAGCCATAGGCATGAACATGTAAATCAAAGAGCCTTTCAGTTTCCACCCTAAACTCAGCCTCACAGCCTGACACAGTGAGGCAGTCAGTTCTTGAGGACCATGAAGACAGCCCTAAAGATGCAGGTTGGACATAGCCTGGAGGGTGAAGAAACAGTACAGATGAGGAACCAGGAGAACTGAACTACTAGACAAAGCATTAATGCCATGACTAAAAGGTCCAGGTGGTAAAATCAATGCCATCATGCATGACAGTAGCAAATGGATTCAATAAGCCTGACAGAAATGTACAATTTCTTCAAGTTTTACAAAGGTTTTGCCTACAGTCTCCTCTTCCTGCTACCCTGCCTTTGGGGAGGAAAAAAAAAAAAAAGAGTGGAAATTTGAGATGTCTGCAGAAAGCAATTCTGTTCTGAAACTCAATTATATCTTACTTTCTGATAAAAATCCAAGCTGCACTATATAAAATAACTTCTTCATGGCAAAAGCATAGAAAATGGAAACAATATAGAATCACAGAAGGGTTAGAGTTGGAAGGGACCTTCAAGATCATTGAGTTCCAACCCCCCTGCCATGGGCAGGGACACCTCCCACCAGACCAGGTCAAAGCCCCATCCAGCCTGGCCTTGAACACTTTCAGGGATGGGGCATGCACTCTGGGCAACCTGTTCCAATGCCTCACTACCCTCACAGTAAAGAATTTCCTCCTAATATCTCATCTAAATCTCCCCTCCAATTTAAAACCATTAACCCCCAGTCCTATCACTACACTCCATGACAAAGAGACCCTCCTCAATATATACCCACATATTTTTCTTAGTTTTATACTGTATTGACTGTTATATGCAACTTAATTATTTATCATTTCTAAAAGTTTAAATCAGTAATTTCAATTCAAAAAGTCTGTGGTTAAAATATGCTGTATTTGATATCATTTGAAAGAAAATAAAACCTGTAAGATCAGTGATACTTTAACTTACGTAGCTCTATAAATTTGAGAATTTTAGGAGAGACTTTGGGTGGGGAGAGTTGAGGTTTTCGTTTGTAGTTGCACTTTTGATTGGGTTTTCCTTTTTTCATAGGGGGATGTTTCTGTTGTTGTCTTTAGTCCACTGCATCTCTATTTAGGTGACACTATTGTTTTCCAAGTGTGATAAAAAAAAAAAAGGTATGAATCCCTGAACTAAAGAATAAATAGGTATTTATCCACAATTATACAGATAATATATCCATATATACTGCTTCTCTCTCACAAACTCATTAAACAAAAATTATATTTTCACTGAGACTTTTCAACTTAAATACCTTTAAAAACAAAGCTTCAATATTTAACCTGTACAAAAATAACAAACTCATTTATTTAAATGGTAAGAAAGGTACATAGAATAATGTCAAGGTATCATATAATGATTACTTTAATAAATGTATCAGGGTAAGGGATTTAGCTTTAGCAGGTCATTTTACCTCTACCAGCCCATCAAGTCCTCAGGAAAAGCTAATGCTCTACCTGCAAAGTGCTCTACCCTGTTTCTTACCAACCTTCAGCTTTGTGGTTAAACTAGGAAATGCATTAGGAAAATGTATCCTCTGTTCTTACTACTCTTTCCTTCGCATCTCACTTCGGTACTTGAGGAAGTACCAGTTTGTGACCCTAAGCTATTAACTAGAGTAAGCTGAGTCACTGGAGTTCTTACTAAAAATATTCCATAACCATTGTAAAGTTCTTGCTCAGGAATAAAAGAAAGGTGATTTAGATATTAACTGTAATGTTACACACCACTTGATGTTCTATAGCTGCTTGCACAAATTCCGTACCTGCACGTTCTCCAGGTGACAAGGGACGTGCCACAATATTACACAGCTGCACTCTCTGTGCCTCATAAAGCCTGGCCTTCAAGAATGCATACAACGACGTAAGAACTGGAGATGACAAATTTCATTAGTCTTAGTCAGCTGTGAGCAACTTAACACTCATGCCCTTTGTCTCTTTGGTCATCAGTTTCTCCCATTGATATGATGGGTATATTGTGAAGGAGACCTACTTAACGACTGAAAGTGGGACAGACTGTGAGCAGAAAGCCCCTGAAGTCCATCTCTCCATACATTCCTTTGGACATTTACAAGTTCCCAGTGTTCTCGGATAGTGGATGCCTGCACTACTTAGTGATGAACAGTCATCTACTCTTCAGGGAACTGGTGCCAGAAGACCAGACCCAGAAGTCAAACTTTTTCGTCTCCTGTGTGCAACACAGGTGGAAGGAAGCAGAAAAGCTCTGGAACTAGAGCAAAGAGAATACTGACTCCATTAAGTAAAATAATTTTTGCATTACTAATTGCAGAACATTAAGCAGAGCAAAGAGAACACCACTTCCCAAGAAAGCAAAGTTGTCAAAATAGCAGAATTTTTCTGAGCCATTTTTCCACCTGACATAAGCATATTCCATAAAATTCTGAAAATATCTTTTTTAAATTTGCTTTTCTTTGAAAGAGAAGAAAAGAATATAACTTTGATCAAATACATCCATCAGAAGCAACACCTTTTCTAATGATAAAGGCGCTGGCTTATCATTTTCTTCAGCAGAACAATTCTCTGTACCACTCTGCCCTGTATATTTCTGACCTTCAATTAAACCTTGAGGGGGAGAAAGAAAAAAAAAAAAAAAAAAAGAAAAATAAAGAAGAGGATTCTTAGCACTAGAGGACAAAATCACTCACAGTAACCTTGATGTTACAGAAATTAGCATTCCAGGAACTGGGAAGGCTAGACAGAACTAGGCCAAATTAATTCAGTCCCTTCTGTCATGAAGAAATGCATGTGAAGGACTCTGCAAACACCTGTTCCTCTTTGTGAACAGCACTCATGCTCTTGGAATGACATCAGGACAACATTTGGTAGGAAACCAGTTCTTACTAACTTTACTAATACAATAGAAAACCTATTCAAAGGTGCAAGTCCGTTTTGGACCAACAGAATTATTTTTTGCTAGGCTATCAGTAGCAGGGAAGCAGCGTGTCAGGGAGCTCTTTTCATCAAACCCTACCAAGAGCACAGGAAACATTGAATATGCTGCACCAAGGTCATCCTCCTGCTTGAAAAGCGGAAGGACTGTGAAAGAACTACTCACCTGAAACCTTTGAACCAACTCCAGTGACTGGCTGTCGTTCTGGTCTGCTTCAAGGATGACATCTGTCAGTTTATGTATGATTACATCCAAGGGGCCCTGATCTTCAATGGGTTTGGTGAGGTCAAGCTGAAGAAACCAGAGAGAAACCTTTTATTAATACATGGAGAATCTGAGGTTCTCGTACTTGTCACCATCCAAGGTGTCACTGCCACACAGAAAGCATTTGATTTACATGCTACCTGTATTTTGGTATGTTACCCAAATCCCTGAGAATTTACATTTCACTGAATGTCAGAAAACTTTACTTAGACATTTATTTCTCAGCCGTGTGGATCTAATCCCATGAAAAAGCAGTGAAGCCATTGGCAAGCACCCTTCATCCAAACACCTTCCTGTGCTTCTCCAGTCTGAGCCAACATTTCCCTCTTCAGCACTCTTTTCTGATGCTTACACATACATGCAAAAGGAATGAGCCAGCAAAGACTATCACCACTAATAAAAGGAACGCCCGCTGTGCCCTTCGCCCATTGGGATTGCACAAAACAGCCCCCAGGACAGTAATACGGGTAACAGAAATGCAAGTGACTCAGGATCTTTGCAAATTCATCTGCTACAGGGACAGCTATTAGCTGGTAAGGAGGAGTGCAGCTCTCAGAGCACTCCCACTAGCAGACTTCAGCAGGTGGCAGGACAGGGGACAAAGACTTGGGGTGGGGTGTGCAGAAGCTCTGCTCCAGACACCACCAGAAAGCATGTGGCCACGTATCACAGGGCTTGGGTGCCAGCACCAAGACAGGGTTCAAGGAGCAGAGGAACCACCTGCACTGGAAGAGGGTTGAGTTAGGAATTTCTTGAGGAAATCTTAATGCAAAGAAGGCAACTGGACCTGATGGGATACATGCAAGGTTACTAAGCGTACTGGCCAGTGTTGTGAGGGCTTAGGTTTATCAGGACATAAATCGAAACCGTGGAGATTCCAACCAAATCAGGAAAAAATTCCACCATGAGGACAGCCTGGTTGTGGCACAGAGTAGTCCCACAGGGGCTCCAGGATCTCCATCCTTCATGGTTTTCAAGACCTGACTGGACAAAACCCTAAGCAACTTAGTCTAAATTTAATGCTGAAATCTGCTCTGATCAAGAACAGGTATTATGGACCCTAAGGTACCTACCAAACTTAATGATTCCATGAAGCTGCTTACCAGATTTGAACATTTGTACAGTCTAAGTGTCAGAACTGGCTCATGTTTTAGCTGACACACCGGGCTGCTCACAGCACAAAACCTGCCCTGCTATCAATTGTTTTTGAACCAATTGTGTGATATACTGCATCAGTGGCAACTTAACCTTGTATACTACAAACCAGGAACATCTTAGAAACGAAAGACCGAAGTGTGTTTGCTAAATGAAAGTTAACATTTGATTTTAAAGTTGCATGCATAGTCCTTTCCATCGCCGCTATCCCTTTTATTCAACTCTGGCAGAGAAAGGGGTAGGAGGCACAGGAGGAAGAAGAGGGCTGGGCAGAGAGGTTTCTGATGCTCCTTCAATAGAAGGCTGGTCTTCACTGTCTCATTAGCTAGGGTTTTGTCCTAATAAAATTTCTGACCCTAGAAATGGCCCTGCTTTGAATCAAAGAGTGCCTTGAGGAGGGTAACGATATGACAGGATGGCTGGAGCTCAAGCACCAATAAAACTAAACCAGCAGAGATCTAGCAGCCTTATAATTAGCTGTTAATCTAACTGATCCAAGTAGCCAAATCAGCTTTCTTCTGTAGGGACCCTTATCTGGGCTAGGCTTACTTGAGTAGAATAACCGAAGTTACCTTCGGCACAAAAGCAAACTGAAAGACAGTTCTTCCTAACAGAGACCACATTCGCTTGCCCATTACTATCTGCTGCTATTAACAGCTACATGTTGAGGTTCTAGTACTATCTTTGAAGTAATTACATAGTCTCTAACACAACTGGAAAAACATCGTGTGCATCTATCATCCAAAGAGACTACCAGAGGCACTGCTCACAGCTGGGCAGCAGACTCCCTACATGAGAAGATTATGCAATGGTAAAGACAATCAAGTCAGACTTGATGTGGATGCTCAATGATGGGTAAGTTGTGGCTGGGAGAGGCAGTCCACAGAATGCCTGGCTGTCCTGGAACTTTTATTTTCAATCCCCTAAGTAGTGCAGCTCGAAGGTCAAAGGCAAGTGTAAGCATCTGCAAAACTAAGGCAAAATGAACTGCAGCTTGGCTAAGGACATGGAAGAAGATGATCTACTTCGCAACCAAGTTCCAGAAAAATCAGTTAATATCCTTAAAAGAAACCTCAGATGACCACACTGCTTTTCTTGAGGCTTTTTCATCTGCCTATCACATCTGGAAGGAAGCAGCAAAACAAAGGGCCCATTTAACTGGGTCAGAAAGTTCCCAGTTGCCAAGGTACAAAAATGTGAATTAATCCCTATTTTCAGGACTTCCAGCTTGAAAAACAGTGAGAAGCAAATAAGCATTTGATTGGTTACCCCTCTACATTCTTCCTGCAGTTGCAGCTCAATCTGCGCAGAAACATTCAGAAAATAAGAAAACAGTCCTCCCTTTCAGCCTTGACCCAAGAATAGAAGTAAGCCTCCAAGGGACATCCAGGCATTTTCAGCACAGTGTTTTCCAGAAGCATAAAACATCTGGGCAAGATAACTTCCTCACAACAGCCATGCCAGCTATAAGCAACTGGCATATTTTGAGAATGAAACCAAATGCACCTAACTTTGCACATCAGAAAGTATTAAAAAGGTCCCTCCTGTAACAGTGCTTTGCTTTTCCCTCATCAGGAAAACAATGCTAGAAATGCCAGCATGCCAAAGCAGCTCCTCCGGTAGGAAGTTCAATGGCCACTTCAATTGCCTCAACAAGGACAGCAGGTACATTTCAGCCACACAAGCCTTCAAAATTTAAGCCAGTATTTTGTGGATTGGAGGATCAAGAATAAGTTCTCTGTGTTCTGGGCCATGCTGCACAAAGCAAATATCCCTGGGCTGGGTGGAATTTGGAAGAGATCCACCTTCCTTTTATATACCAAGAAGTAAAAAAAAAATGTTAAAGAAAAAGAAGAGAGGGGGGGCAAAAAAAAAGGGTTGGGGCAGGGGAAAGAAGTCTTTTCAAGTAGAGTATCAGACCCAAGCAGAAGTCAGTGAAAGTAGAGGGCAAAATTTCTGATGGCTCTCTGCTGAGACAAACACTGATTCATTGTTTGTCATCAGCTGGAATTTGAGCCCTCCTACTTCCCTTCTCTTTCAGCATCTCTCTCTCAAATGATCTTTGCATTTGACACAATCACCCAAAGGTTTGTTTTTGCACAGAACTAACACCATAGCAACAGAAGTGAGAGAAAAGATTTATCAGCACCAGCCTGAAAAAACAGAGAGATATGGCTATGGTGCCTTTTCTTCTGTGAAGTCAGCGTACTCTGCTTGCCTTTTTTTATATATAAAAAAAAAAAGAAAATTGGGTGTTGGATTCATGGCATTACCACTTACCATCAAAACCCAGCAGAAATCAGGTGAATGGCATTGAAGACATCAAATCTTTACACAGAAAATGCCAGACACGAGGCATACGTAAGACCTTTCCAGGTCTTACAAACCCATATATGGAAGAAAATAACCTTTAGATAAATGCTGTTATCGCAGCTGGCTATAGCCTGCTCACCTTCTAATAGAAAGACAGGCTGGAAGTTAAAAAATGCTCCAAGCTTAGAAACCCCACTGTCCGCCCTATAGCCCTCTCCCAGCATCCACTGGGAAGCAAGTTACGGGCATCCAGAGCTCCATCTCTGCCCTCTTTCTCCAATTCGCCCTTCCTCTGTCTTTCCAAGACACACAGCCAGCACATTATCCAAATCATTACCCAGAAGGGTAAAAAAAGTTTATTTCCATTAAGCATAATTTGTTTAAAGTTTTGGGGTTGTTTTTCTCCAGAACGCTGGCAATCTATCTATATTACAGGGACAGGGCGAGTGCCTGGCAGAGTGCCACGGCTTTCCACTGGTCCCAACTGCAATCCCACACGCATGCATTTCTGGAAGCCGTGTTTAAAAATAAAGCTATGTCCAAGTGAAAAAAAAATCTGGATTTGTTCACTCAGGAAAAAAAAAAAAAAACCAAACCAAAAACAAACAAGTGAAAATGTTGGATTTAGCAAAAAGAAATACCATTTATCTAAGTGATTAAAAATAGTTTTGTATTTTTTGTTTTATTCAGTGTTTCCAGTCCACGCTATAATCAACTGTATTTCAGAATCTGCCTGAGCAGGATTTGTATTTTTTAAAAGCTCTTCTTTAGAAATAGTTTTTGGATTATCATGCACATGAAATGAAGTCTTAATACCAACCTGTTCTGTTCTCTAAAGATAGATCTGTTCACTGCTATATCCCTGAGTTTATAACTCAACTCCACGTTTCTTTTTGTTCTCACTTTTCTACTACAGTATTTTCATTTAAAAAAAAAAAAAAAAATCAACAAACTCATAAATC
>VZRU01019419.1:0-23249 GCA_013398155.1 Pedionomus torquatus | reverse complement strand
CCTCTGCTGTGGGGACAGGCTGAGAGAGTTGGGGGGGTTCAGCCTGGAGAGGAGAAGGCTCTGGGGAGGACTTGGAGCTCCTTCCAGTCCCTAAAGGAGTCCCAGGAAAGCTGGGGAGGGAATCTTGATGAGGGAGGGGAGCCACAGGACACGAGGGAATAGTTTTAAATTGAAAGAGGGGAGATTGAAGTGATACCTGGGGAAGAACTTCTTTGGTGTGAGGGTGGTGAGACCCTGGCCCAGGTTGCCCAGAGAAGCTGTGGCTGCCCCATCCCTGGAGGGGTTCAAGGCCAGGCTGGATGGGGCTTGGAGCACCCTGGTGTGGTGGGAGGTGTCCCTGCCCAGGGCAGGGGGTTGGAACTCTTTAAGGTCCCTTCCAACCCTAGCCATTCTATGATTGTATGATTTTCTTCCCCAAATGCCAACTATATCTTAGTCAACAATTTTCCAGGCTCTTCAGAAAAAAAGTGAATACATTCCTCCATTCTTCACTATTTCAAGAAAGGACTACAAAAACATGAAAGAAAAAAAAAAAAAGATACTATATTTTTTTACTGGCATTTATTTCTGGTGGGTTAGAAAGGGTCTGAGGCAGAAATCCTGGCTGGACACCAAGCTACATCAGTGCAGAAGAGACCAAGTTCAGCAAAGTGCTAAAGAGTAATAATAAAATGTTGTCTTTGGAGATTCACATCATTCTAAATACATCTGAAAATAACGAAACTGCCTGTGTGTAACCTGTTGAAATAGGGCAGATTAATTGTACTAACTAGCAACAATGAATATATGAGAAGTACTAAATTCGGACATTTAAACTGAAATGTAAAAAACAGAAAACAAGTACAAATCATTTGCTAGAATTAGCTGCAAAACTAGGAATTATACATCAAAATTCCTCTGCTTTGAGCACTGCTCGGCAGCACATCTATTTGCAGACGCTTGAAAGCAGTAACATAAATGTTGCTTTTTTGTTTAGAACAACAGAATTACTGGAGGTGTTTGTCAGGGTCCCTATTTTAAGAACTCTGGAAGAGAAAGCAAAAAAGAAAGAGAGGATGGAAGGCTGATAAGAATCACCAAAACCAAGGCTTAACTGTACCTTTTTCCTCTCTACTGAAATCCCAGCTCCTCAAGTCCTGCAATTCAAGGATTGCTGGTGTATTTCCACCTCTTCCCCCAGCTTGGGTCCTGGAAATCCGATTGCAGGGGTGGGGAATCGTACTGCTGGAGAGAGCTTGGCCCCGCTTTATTCTGGGCTGAGCTTGAGATAGCCGGTACTGACTCTCTGTGCAGAAGTTTGCTGTCAGAGCCCTTCGAAAAGCTTTTATTCTTCTTCAAACTTTTTTCCTGCAATGTACACAAACATTGCCTGCCAGCTGAGGGTGACCAATGTCTTGAGCCGGTCAAGCACCGTTCCCCAAGCCAAGGCAACATCCTGCCAGCAGCAAGGGCCACACTAGTGTGGGAGCACGGGGTTGTCCAAGTCCCCAGCTGCCCAGGACACGAGCCAGCACCACAGGGACGGCTGAAGGTGACAGCCCCAAGCTGCCAGGAGTCCCTTCTGCAGCACCGGGCCAGCCTCAAAGTGGGCTGCTGGGGAACCACTGTCACCTCCTGCCTGGTGGCAGCTCCTAACCCTCCCCACCACGTCCACTAAAGGGACATTGGTGAATATTTACTGTCACCTTCCTTCTTTGGATTTTTTTTCTATGGGGGAGAGTGTCCGGAAGGTCAATATCCTTCCATCAGCCTATTCTGTATGATGCCAAGATAAGAGAGTTAAACAAGTTGTTCCATGAGCAGCAGAGCTCCAAATTGCCATTTTCCCACAGATTTGGATAGATTTTTGACTTCTTCCTCCCTTTCTTCAGGACCCCAGCCTGGCAGTTTGCATGGGATGATCAGCCAACGTTGGGTTCTTTCCCAAAGTGGGGCAATTACTGGAATCTTCTACTTTTCCTGGAACTTGAAGCCATCTGCCCTATTCAAACTTGGCTGAGACAGCCAGCCAGCTTAAAAATTATGGCAGAGTACTGACAGCATGTGCATAAACTTCAGTTCTTTAGGAAATCAAGCTAACACTGTCCTTCATTTTCCCCTACCAGCCCCAAGGGAGCTGGTGCAGTAACCTCTGGAAACAGAAAACTCGGAGCTTTTGCTCTGCCCTGGCAGGGTCTTTGCGCTGTCAGAGGAATGGAAATAATTTAAAATGCAACAAAGTCATTCCCTGCCACAAAACTCAGCGGGAATCTTTTCCAGGCTGCACACAAAGATGCCTTTCCCCCAAAACAGGAACACAGGGACCAATGAAATAATTTGGATTATGGGATCCATTGCAAAAAGGCAAATACCTGTGAAAACCTGGAGAAGTCAGGAGAGTCAGAGAGAAAGAAGTCAGAGAGAAAACCTAGAGAACCTGGAGAGCATCCGCTCTGTCCCATTTCCTCAGCCACGTGATAAGGTTTAAGCTACTGAGAGGATAATTTAACAATGTGAAGGCTTAAAAGTTACGCTAAATACCTTCTGCTGGTCAGCTGGTGGTTCCTCAGCCAACTCTTGCGCCGCAGGTTCTAGCCCATCTGGCCTTTGCTGCGTGTCCAAAGCAGCCAGCACAGCGTCGTGAAGAGTAAGAAAGAACCTTTCTTTGGTGATGCAGCTGTCAAAGAAATCATTCTTCTCAAAGTCTGCCATCACGGAGGCTACGAAAAACGGGGTGGGGGGAGAAATAAATCAAGCAGCAAAATCACACCAAGCAGTATGGCTGAAATATTTCACACAAGTTTAAAAGCTATCCGTGGAGATAAAGTCAATATTAGGACACAAATACTCACAGTGACAGCCAGCTAGAAGGACCGTAATGCCAATATTGTGGAACATATGGATGATCTGGGGAAAGAATTCCATCAGGCATTAGAGAAATTCTGCGTTAGACAAACACACCAGAAGGTAAAAAAATAAACAGGGAAATAAAACCTCCTTTGTGGTGTTTTATCTCTGAAGAGAAACTTTATCCTGGTATCTCAAAGCCTGGTTTTGAATTCAGCACCAAAGAGCCAAATTGTCCAAGACCTTAATGAATATTGATTCCAGAAGAAGGAATGGGGCAGAGTCAGACCCTCCCCGTTCCTGCACACCACACAGCGATACAGCTTCACTGCAACTAAACCTTCTCACAGGAACAGTTGTCTTTAACTTTCATGTCCAACATCTTGAGATACATCAACTTGGTGTGAAAGGAATCAGATTTTAGCGAGGACAGATTCTCCCCATTTTCTCGATGCCTGACCTTTTGTAATTAAAGGACCTCAAGTAGTTAATTTTTTTTTTTTTTTTAAGGCAATAAAAGTCATTATTTCAGAGAATCACAGAATTATAGAATAAGGGACTGGAAGGAACCTGAAAAGACTTTAACTTTACCCCCTTTTCCCATTTAATGGATGGTAAATAAGGATTTTAGGGACATCAGCTCAGTCCACAATTATTTCCAAGAGGTGTTAACCTAACCTGCTATTCAACAAAAATCTTTTGAAGTTGGGCTGTAGAGTTTGAGGGAACTGACTAAGAATCCATCTGGAACTGGATCTTTCTGAGAAGCGCAGCTACATGGAATTGACTTTTGCTAAATATACATCTCCATTGCTTTGGATCCCCACTCGAAGACTTAAAAGTTCACAACATACTTCAAAGAAAAGGCTAATTAGGCAGTCAGCAAAAATAACAGCTAGTAGTTTTATATCTGACACTTCAAAAAAAAAAAAGAGCTCTTGCTTGTTTCAATTGTCCAGCTAGAGGAAAAAATAAACAGCCTTAAAAAAGGAAAAAAAAAACCAAAGTAGACATTTTTATAAATAGGGGTTTAGTTTATGCGATTCCAGACCTGGCTGCAGTGGAGGAGAGGTTTTTTCATGTCCTTTGTATAGACAGTGGGGCTTTTTTCTTTTTAAAGTGGTTTTATGGCTATTTCTTAATTTCTGAAATTCGACAGCTAAAGGTCAACCAGAAGATGTGCGGGTAGTTACGTAGCAGGGCATTTTAGGCTAAGGAGAAACGTAAGATGTTGGGTAAACTTCAGGTTTCTCATTTCTGCGCGGTTGGGTTCTTACCTGCCGCAGTAGTTCGGAAGCTGTCAAATCCACAAACTGCACCATGCTGAAGTCTAAAATAATGGTGTGAACTGGACACGGCCAATACACCTGCTGTTCCTCCTGATCTAACTGCACTGAGGAATTATCGATGGCAGAAACTGGTGGGAGGCAAGCTCCTCTCCCTTCATCCTCCGTTTTTTGGGTCGGAGGTCCTGCATTAAAGCCTGATGACGCATCATCTGTTCCCATCAAGAATATCTGCGAGCTGACTTTGCGTCCGTACGTTGACCAATGGACCAAATTAACCAAAGATGATGAGGATTCGGTGTCTGTATGGCGCAGCTTCACCAGTTTCTCTGTATATGGCATCTAAGATGGAAAATGGAGAGTACAGCAGAGGATGAAAGAATTGGGCCCAGGAGGTGGAAAATTTTTAGTTGCAAGTAAAACAGTATTGTAAATCATAGAATCACAGAATGATTAGGATTGGGAAGGACCTTAAAGCCCCCCCAGTGCCACCACCTCCCTGGGCAGGGACACCTCCCACCACACCAGGTTGCTCCAAGCCCCATCCAGCCTGGCCTTGAACACCTCCAGGGATGGGGCAGCCACAGCTTCTCTGGGCAGCCTGGGCCAGGGTCTCACCACCCTCACAGCAAAGAAGTTCTTCCCAATATCTCATCTCCATCTCCCCTCTTCCAATTTAAACCCCTTCCCCCTTGTCCTGTCTCCCCTCCCTGACCAAGAGTCCCTCTCCAGCTCTCCTGGAGCTCCCTTCAGATCCTGGAAGGCTGCTCCAAGGTCTCCCTGGAGCCTTCTCTTCTCCAGGCTGAAGGCCCCAAACTCTCTCAGTCTGTTTTCATTCTCTCACAGTAAAAAACACATGTGAAGTAACATGAAATACAGCAAAAAGCCACAAGAGGATGCAAAGTAGCGGGTGACTTGGGCAAGGCTCAGATGTGGTTTAGCAGAGTCCCTTCAGCCACCAAATAGTGCAGTGGGACCTCCCTGTTGCACACCATGAAGCAGCCCCTGATACTGGCATTTGACTTGTTACTTCTGCCTTTCAGAAAAGAAAAGAAGAATAAAGATTGCTCACAGCCATCACCTTTTAGAGCAACAATAAGCGACTTACTGGCTGAGCTCTGCAGACCTTTGATCTGCTCTCGCATTTGGTGGGAGCTGGTAACAGAATGGACTGATTTAATCAATTTTTCTTTCTTAACAGCTACAAGTGTGGGTTTTTTTTTCATTTTTATAACACAAGAAAGGCATTTTTGTACTTTAGAAGATGACATTAAATTATTTAAAGCACCTCGGGCCACACGTTTTCCAAACTAATGGCTTTTCAAAATGGGTTTTACAAAGCACATATACCTGCTTGAAAAATAACTTGTGAAGCTATGAAATTCCTTTCTTATATTGTCTTAGGCAATTCAGAAAATTCAGATGGAGAAGGATATGAGTGACCCTGGAAAGTGCACAGCAGCCAATTACAGTAAAGGTGAGAAATCCTCTATCACAATAATCGTAGCTGCCTTTGAGCTAATTTTTACTTGACAGTGGAACAAATTCCTCCTAAACAAGGGAATTCTCTCACTTCTATGGGGAAAAAGAAGATAATCCCTATGGATGTACCTGACAAAATTAACACTGAGGAGAGGATACATCGAATACTTACTTCAGCTGCTCGTTAATTCCTCCAGTACACTGAGCTACTATTGCTTTATCCCATAAAGTCTGAGTAAAGAAATACAGTGGTAATATTTGCTTATTTTTATACAGCAAATATATATATATATGCTTTATATAAACAGTTACAGCCTTTTCATTACTGGCAAGTTAAGAACGTTGTCCTCAGTAAAACCAGGCACCTTAAACAAACAGATTAGATAAATACATTCGTAAAGCTGACCCTAAGTGGCGGTGGAGTTGGATGACAGACACAAGAGCATTTAAGATCTGTTCTTTCCACTGCAGTGTGAGATGGGCCGATTAAAGCCCTCGATTCGCTTTCATCTAGAGGCACTGCTTTCACGTCCATCTGAAAAAGAAAGGCAGTTTTATGAGAGTTTGTATCTCCCTAATGCAGGCTCTTCGAAACTTCTGCTGACCGAAAAAAGTAGCCTTTACCTTGTGGAACAAATAGTTTTTGAAGCAATTCATGTTTGCAAAAGAGATGGAAGAACAGCACTGGAAGATTTTGATACCTTCAATCTCCTTTGCCTGTAAAACAGAAGTTGGATCCCTGAGGATTGTTCCCAGCAGGAGCTCTTTTTCCCCTCCCGACTGCCTGTGAGGTCCTACTCAAAGGGACAGTGTTTGTCTGGTCCCACTGCTGACTATGTGACATACAGGTTGTGCCATGGGCAGTACTGACTGAATTACCACAGATCAATCTGCTCTTCTTGCAATTAAAACCATAAAGAATCACAGAATGACGTGGGGTTGGAAGGGACCTCTGGAGACCATCTCCTCCAACCCCCTGCCAAAGCAGGTCCACCCAGAGCAGGTCCCACAGGAACCCAGGTGGGTGTTGAATGTCTCCAGAGAAGGAGACTCCCCCACCTCTCTGGGCAGCCTCTGCCAGGGCTCTGCCACCCTCCCAGGGAAGAAGTTCCTCCTCATGTTGAGGTGGAAAACCTTTGGCACATCTATCACAGAAGACAGTTGGCTGCTTTAATATAAAATAACCCAAATTCTTTTTAATGCTCAAACGAACCCTCTGCCCACATCCTCCTAACATTGTTCTTATATTATTCCAGTTTTTGCCAGTCCCCCACTGGGAATGCACCCATGGGCACAGGCACAGCTCTCTGCTCCTGCGTTGCCCAACTCTGTACCATGCAGGGCTTGAGAATAACATCTTTAAAAGGTCCATGTCCTACCTATTATCAAACGAATCAAAGGAACTGAGCCTGAATGGTCACCCCCAGGGATTTAAGGGAAGAAGCTGGATTACAGAGAGAGAGATGGAACATTTGGGTTTTGTTTTCTCTTACGGCTCTGTAGATGGATAAACTTCTATAAATATTCGTGTTTGGAATCTGTCCCAGCACCACCATCTTCATTCTGAAACAAGATGTTTATTAGGTTTTCACAGAGAGCAAGCAAACCCATCTGTTCCCAGAAGCTTGATCTCCATTTCCCTCCTCTTCACTGGGAACACTGACTGTAACTCAGAGGATGTGAGTCCAAAACATTATTCCCTCAGAATTAGGGTTCTTTGAGAAGGGAACAGTACACAAACACAGCTGGTGTCCTCAAGGGTGGATAATGTCTCATTTTTAGCTCTGAAACACTTGGATTATTGCTGTTATGCTGGGAAGCATAACATCAATAACATATTGCTGTTATGCTGAGAAGCATAAGCATCTCTCTGTCTCCCCAAAGGTACATCTACACAGACAGGCAGAAGCAGCTAAAACTTGTCCTTGGAGCTGGGTTTTGCCTTGAAGGAGAATATTTTGCTTTGAGAACTTATGCTTTGCTAATGGAGCCACATGGTTTTGGGGCAGGTTCTGATTAGTTCAGGGCACGGGTGGAATAAACATGTGGCTGGTTGTCTGAACTGGAAGGCAGTGGGCCCTGACGTAAGGAAAACTGTTGTCAAGACGCTCTTCAAAGGAATTTCTTTGCAGATAACTGCCCACGCTTTTTTGAGTGTTGTGGGCATAATGCTCTCAGTGGTAGAAAACCGATAAGCGGTTATGCACCCTAAAGGTAGGATGGACAAGAGGGACACTCAACTGAACAGTGGCTGCAGAAATGCCCTTTCACAACGCTCATTAAATCCAAGGCAAAGCCAAAAGCATAATTCTGAGCAGAAGCAAACCAGCGAGTTTCAAACAGCAACTGAACTTCTTCCTGAATCCCACTCTAGGTCAGCTCACAAACAGTTTGGTATTTGCAGGAACTGAGTTATTTCCTATTTCTTTCCATGTTATTCCAGAGGCTTCAGTCTACTCAGACAAGCACCTCCCTATCATGGTAAATCTCATGAGGTGTGGCTTGGATTTATAACCGATTTTCCTGTTTGGATTAGCAGCTGCTACACTGAGTAATGTGTGCCTGACGTAACCTCCCGCCCCTGTCACCAACAGAGTTTACAGAGGAGATAAAGCAAGTTGGTAAATGGCAGAGAAGATTGAGGAATGCATGTGAAATGAGGTCACAACATCTGCTTTTATCCTTCTAGAAGTGTGTAGACAGATCACCTCCCCTGGGCGATGCTTACATGACAATAAGGAGTCTTTTAAAGAGCTACAGCTGCAGAAGGGACCAATCCAGAGCCCTTAAACTCAATGAGATTATTGCTCTGGGATAGCATTAAAGAGAATCCAGGATGGCCCAGCTGGAAGGGCTTACAAACATGAAACAGCTTTTTCATTATCACCTGTAGAAATATCTCCAAGTCATCAACTTGAAGAAAAAACAGTATTTTGTTCTCAAAGTTACAGGTACCTGTGGGACCTAATGGTGGTTATCAAGAAGGTAGATCCCATGGCGATGTCTAAACCAGTAGCGAGACCAAAGCAAAGCACTGCAGCGAAAGTTACAAGCCAAATAGCCTTGGAACAAGAGACAGAGAGAAGATGAGCAGTAAAAAAAGATGCAAAATGACCTCAAACTCAGTTTCAGCATTTGCAAATTTGCAAAAAAAAACCAAGGCTAAAAAATGGTAGTAGATGAAAAGCTTTGTTGGCACATCCAGACCAACCCAGTCCTGGAAGTAGTTGCAAACAAGAATCCCAAATTCCAGTTCAAATCTCCAGACTTTTTAACAGGGCTTCAATTATTAGCAAAGCCCACATCATATTGGGGGTCTTTCTTTTTATGAGAAGTTCCGTACAAGAGCTGACACGAGAACGTGGCCCCGGCTGGCAACCAGACAATCTCCTTCTTAGGGGATCTGGGAAGAACCAACAATAATCAGTTCTCCCTGTACAGAATTAATTGCAAATTGATGTGCAGAGATTTCAATATGCTTCTTTCAGCGGCTATTTCAAAGGATCCCTTTTCTAAGGGAATGCCCACGGCTTTCCCTTGCCCTCCCAAAACATCCGTTCCTCCCTTTAAGGCACAGTCCAAATCCTCGGTGGCTTGTTTTGTCACTTACGAAATGATACTTGTCCCGTCTCCACAGGATGGGGAGGTCCAGAAGACTTTGAAGAAAAGGGAGCATGTTAAATACCACAATAGCAGCCAGTATATCCTTTGGAAATCAGAAGAATAGCATGTATTATTTTTTGCTATTTTTAATTTGCAACCATGAACATGCTAAGGAACAGATACCCATGACAAACTGCTTGAACTTAAAATCTTATAATAGCTTTATTTCCATAAATTTTATAGCTCTATATAACAGCTCTCCTCTGATCTGCAAACCAACATGAAACTAGCTTATAATTTCTTGTTTGATTCCACAACGGTCCCTGCCAATACAACTGGACTCCCTCTTGCAACGCCGTGTGTCGTTTCCAATACACCCCAGTGCTCCACGGAGAACCCCTGCAGCTCCTGCAGCACTGGGAGAAAACCCAACAACATCTATAGAATTAAGAGCTGCTGCTTCAAAGAATGGTTTTAATTAGCACCGGGAGTTCGTTGCCAGATTTAGGAAGTTGTTTGACACCACTTGTTGAAAATGGCCTTTCTTGGTGATGAAAAGGAGACCAAAGGGAAGTAGATGGTTAAATTTGGTTTTGTCAGCTAGTTTGGGGAAAGGGATTAATTCTCTTGTCCTACAAAGAGGCTGGGAAAAAAAAAAATCAGGGAGTAATTCTCTGTCAGTGGTTCCCTAAGACAATTTAGAGGGGAAAAAAAAAAGAAAGTCTAAATAAAACTTTAAGGGAAAAGTGGAAAATTGAGTACCCTGAATAATCGACAATAGTAAAATGTTTATAGGTGCACTGGCAACGCAAAATCCACTCAAGGCAGGTTAGGAGTCCATGCAGTTTTAAAATAAACCTAAAAGACCAAGCTAGAATCGTAGACACAAATCCCAAATTTCCATTTCGAAGATTTTATTTTCATCTTCACTCTAACGATTCTGAAGGACCCATCCTGGAGCTCCTCACACCCATGCAAGAAAGGAACTCATCCATTTGTTGTACAGGTGTGCGAAAGCTTGGAAGATGTGAGACCAAAAAGTGAAATATAATATTTAAGTGACAGAGGCTGGCAGTGATGTTTCAGTCCCACTTTAGCTTGTACTGGCCAGTGAGAGCTGGGAGAGAAATGCAATACTTATTAGCTTATACGTGAGGTATAAATAAAATAAATATTGCATCATTCAGATACCTGCTGAAATTTAGGGGTTTAAAGTCATTAGTTTGGTTTGGTCCAACCTTGAGAACAATTAACTCTAGAGCATGATATAATCCCTGACCGTCCCAGAAAAATCTTCCTATTATCTTCATTTTATGCTTAGAAAATAAATCAACTGTTGCCATAACTTACGTTAGGTATTGCCTGGAAAAAGTATCCCAGTTTCAGTGCAACCACCAGCATCACAGATGCTCCAATCAGTGCTGCCAACTGAACAGAAATACTTTATTAGAGAACATTATTATTTACCTTTTTAAAGACAGAACCATTTCCTCACTTGTCCTCCCTAAACAAGCCCATGTGACACCACCCACTCTGAAAAATAACCAGGGCATAATTAAGAAAGGCCACAGGATGCTGCAACACCTGGTATAAATTCTCAAATACTGCTTGAAAGAGTTTTCTATAGCTATAAATTTGACATAGATGGACAATTCTTAGTCACAACAGAACAACACAGGATTTTGGTTTGATAATTTCACTGTAGTAATAAGATACTACTCTTTCAAGTCAGACTTTTGAATAAACTCTTTATTAAACAAAATTACTTCTGTGATGCAGCCGAGGGATGTACAGACATTCAGTTAAGAGGTGCAATAAAAACATTACTAAATATTATTACATATAACACCCTCTTTCCTCCCCTAAAAAGAAAAAAGATCACAAAGTCAAGTAGAATCATGGAATTGTCTGGGTTGGAAGGAAACTTTAAGATCATGGAGTCCAACCATCAACCCAACTCTGATGAAACCCATCACTAACCCATGGCTCTCAGCACTAGGGCAACCCGGCTTTCAAATCCCTCCAGGGATGGTGCCTCAACCCCTGCCCTGGGCAGCCCAGTCCAAGGCTTAACAACCCTTTCCCTGTCAAAATTGTCCCTGATCTCCAACCTGAACCTCCCCTGGGGCAACCTGGGGCCGTTTCCTCTTGTCCCATGGCCTGTGACTTGGGAGAAGAGACCGATCCCCCCTGACTACACCCTCTTTTGAGGGGGTTTTAGAGAGTGAGAAGGTCTCCCCTCAGCCTCCCCTCCTCTTCTCCAGGCTGAACACTCCCAGCTCCCTCAGCCGTTCCTCATAAGACTTCTTCTCCAAAGTACTCAAAGTGTAGAAAGCAAGCGGCAGAAGTATATGCATGAGCAATTTCCATTTGGCTTTTTGAGTATATTCACTAACATGAAGTTTTAAACTGCAGGGATGTGTCCCGTTCTCCCCACAGGATCCTGGCTGCCTTCATGGCACACCATGTGCTGCAAATATCATGTAAATACAGCACAATAATATAACACACGCAGAGGGGTATCTGAGCTCATGCCGTATGAGTATGTAACTTTATACCTCGCAAACTGTTTAGATTAGATGTCAGCCTATTCTCAGCATACAGTGGGTTTAGATGAGAGTTTGGAAGCTTAACAAATCCGTCCCAGCTCACCTGTGTTCTCCCCCCTGTCTTCTCTTGAATGACAGTCCCAGAGATAGCACAGCTGACAACAAAGCTTTTGAAAAATGAGCTGAAAATATTGCACAGCCCCACTGCTACTAGCTCCTGTAAAACAGAAACAGAAGGAAGCAGAGAAAACCCCAAATGCATGACTTACCTTCACAGGAGTAGCTTATCAGGAATTCCTTTCCCTTTGCTCACGCTTGCTGGTTGGTCATCAGTGTTGCCAAGCTCAGGAAACCTTCTGGAAGGCAAAGTCTCCCACGGTTAAATGAGCCCTCTTAAAAGGCATTTGGTTTCCCCAGCTGAGTATCTCCTGGACCCAAAAATTCAGCTCCTCTTTTCAAAGAAATGTACTTAGAACCCCAAAGCACTGAATTTCAAGCTAACGTGGCAAATCTCAGTCTGCAGCACAGAACACCTGGACACAAACTGAGTGGAAAAGGCAGTCCCTTTATATCCATACCCAGAGGCTTTGAGAAGTCAGGGTAGCTTCCTTACTGGCTTAACTCCATTCTAGTAAAGAGCCAAGGCCATCACAACAAGCAAAACACACAGTAGTGCAAAATGCCTAATGTTTACTAACTCTAGTCCACTTGAAATCAACACAGTTTTAGCTTAAAAGGCTCTCAGAGCATCCATACATTGGGCTGGCAGCCACGTCTAGAGAACTGCAGCTGCTCTGGCCATTTACAATTTCAGCTATGAATTTATCACACTTTTATAGTCTCTTGGATTCATGAGAGCAATGGTCCTTAGGGATCCTGCAGCACTGTGTGTGTGTGAGGTTCAGCTCCATCACTGGGAATATTCAAAGGCCTCTTGGTCAAAGAAGGCCATCTTTTGACCTTCACATTATTGGCCTGTAACATCCACTTTGCCTAAGGAAAGGTAACAAGTTCCTACAAAATTATCATCTGGCATATTCACTCTGTCCTCGCATTTCCACTGCTCTCAGGGAGCTCCTGGCTTTGCAAATGGAGCTGAGTTTGCTTCTCAGCCCAGGAGGCACCCACAGATTTGCTCTCACCTGATTGCTGGCAATGCTGTAGTTGTGGAGTGAAGCATACTTCTCCCCAACAAAAACAAGAAGGAAATAGCTTACAACAGCAAGGGAGAAGGCATGCTGTATGATTTTGCTCAGGTTTGATAAATCTGGCATCGTAGGAGGCAGAAACCTACAGGATCAGAGAACAGATAAGTTTAGAGCCCTTCTGAGCTCCGTCCAACAATAACTCCAAACTCAGGACAATCATCAGAGGCACCCAGCACCCCACAGGAGATGCTCTCAAACTGTAAGGATTCCACCTCACAAAAAAAACCCAACCCAACCCAAACCAAATTACTTCCTCTTTGTGCTAACAAAACCTGAATCTGATAAAGACAACCGTAGTTTGAATTCTGCATGTGCTTGGAAATGATGATGTAATTAAAATTCTTCAAGAGGTATTCCGATAGCAGCGCTGCCCAATAAAAGTCAGCCCCTGTCAGACTTTGAGAACAGGCTGAAACACCTCTTTCGTGTCTCAGAAGTACAACCTCGAAAACAGCACGGATTACTAACCTCTGCGGAATCATACTGACCACAGCCCTGCTAGATTCAGCGTGAAGACGAATGCAATTAGAAAGAACGGTGGCTGTGATAATCTGGGGAAAAAAAAAACAAACAAGAAGCAACACTAGAGATTATGTAGCATTGGCTCCTGAAACGGCGCGCGATGCGGCTAAAGATAGTTCATCTTGTAGGAGTAGTTAAAGGACTTAAGCACAGATTCAGCCTGTAAATACAACAGCATCTTGAATTAATATGTGAAATGTTTTTTTGAAATAAAGTATATCACACTCTCTGTCAGTTCAGTTATGACAACGGCAAATTGAAGATGACTTACCAAGAGAAGTTCCATAGGAAATGCAATCGGGTAATTCTTATACGTTATCTTGATGGATGTACTGATGCGAAGCGCAGCCATGCCAAGCAGAAACAGCAATATGCTGGTGGCATTCGCCTTTGGGAGAGCCAGGAAGTAATGAAATAAGTTCTGAAAAAGAATCACCACAGAGAGGATCAGAGGCAGACACTACAAGTATTTCTATATGCCAGGAGGCTGACAGCGGTTGCTCTGACACTCAAACAAGACCTTTCGGCTACGGTGGTAACTTCCATTAGAAGAGAGAAGCTGAGAAGAGAAGAAGAAGAGAATTAGAAGAAGAGAAAAATGCTATTAAAAAATATCTTCTATTGGGATCCGCAGAGACAACCCTGCCACAAATAGCTCAGATCTAGTGTCCTCCTCTCTTCTTCACTACCATTTTCTCAAGCTGTCTGACTGACGTTACCAAAGTAAATTAGGGTGAATGAGCTTTAACTTGTCTTTAGCTCAGAGTCTGCTGCTTCTGTCAGGTATGATAAAAGATGCCGTGTGCCCAATGGCCTCCCCGTGATGATCAGGTGAGGAAAAAATTACCTTTCCCTCTAACTTTTGCCCCACTACAATTACAGACGTGCTGAAAACCTACTCTAGAGCTACATAAGTAATTCAAAAAACGCACACAGACTCTTGTTCTTGCATGTTGCACCATCAGCTCGTATTCAAGACACCAGGAACGTGAAGTGAACCACAGCTGAGAGTTGGCAACTGACTTAAGACTGAAACTGCCTTCAATTTCTGAAGCAGCTTTTTTTCCTCCAAGAAACAGGCATTTCTTTGACTAATAACCTCTAGCTGGTCTAGTTGGGGGTGTCCCTGTGACTGCAGGGAGGCTGGACTAGATGGCCTTTGGAGTTGCCTTCTGACCTGGACGATTCTATGATTCTATGAATTTACTCACGTTAAAAATGCCCATGGGACCCTCGTGGGAGTCTAACATGATGTCAAAGATAAAGGTGAACTGCGATACGATGACATGCACCGCGGCGGCAGTGAGGTAAGCATCCACGAGAGTTTTTGGCACGTAGGCTGTTGCAAAGCCCAAGCAGAAGCAGCCCAGAAGCAGCTGTGTGGGATAGAGGAGCAGCGAGACGTGATATAATTAGCAGTGTCTAACCCCACCCTTCTCATTCCCATATTTGAAGAGTGTGACTCTTCACTGCCACACATGACGGATAGTTATTTAAACATGCTATTTTCATTATGCATTATCACAATTAAGTAAGACACCGGCAAAACAAACCAGAAGCAGTTTACATCAAATGTGTGCACTTATGCAGGACTACCGAAGGGTCAACATAGAGCAGAACTGGTCAACGTAAAAGATATCTATTTACTTCACACATATTAATCACGGCCACGTGAATCTTAACCTAACTTATCTTTTTCAGATAGGATGAGAAGACAAGACAAACCTTCATGGAATCATGGAATTCTTAAGGTTGGAAGGGACCTTTAAGAGTCCAACCATCAACCCTACTCTGATAAAACCCATCACTAACCCGTGTCTCTCAGCACTAGGGCAACCCGGCTTTGAAATCCCTCCAGGGATGATGCCTCAACCCCTGCCCTGGGCAGCCCAGACNCTCCAGCCCCGCAATGTCTTTTTACATGGTGAGGGGCCCAAAACTGGACCCAGCCCTCAAGGTGGGACCTCACCAGCGCTAAGAACAGGGGGACAATCTCCTCCTGAGTTCCACTCCCCACACTGCTCCTGATCCAGGCCAGGATGCTGGTGGCCACCTTGGCCACCTGGGCACACTGCTGGCCGATGTTCAGCCCACAGTTGAGCAACACCCCCAGGTCCTTTTCTGCCACTCTGCTCCCAGCCTGGAGTGCTGCAGGGGGTTGGTGTCACCCAGGGGCAGGACCTGGCACTTGGCCTTGTTGAACCTCATTCTGTTGCCCTCGGCCCACCCATCCAGCCTGTCCAGATCCCTCTGCAAAGCCTTTCTACCCTGAAGCAGGTCATATCATGTCCCACTTTGCCCAAAACACATATTCAAACATGCTGGGCTTAGTTATTGTTGTAAGAATATACCAGCAGCACCCATTCTGACATTTGCACAAGGGTGCACATAAGGAAACATCATTAAGGATACAAAATATTCTTCTACCTGAATGATGCCAGTCAAAAACGTTACTGATGCCGTAAGTGTCAAGGCCTCCATGTAATTCTTCATAAATGTAGGGTCTGAGAAATTGTTCAGTGAACCACTAGAGAACAATGTTTGGGTGAAATTAGGAGGCTTCGCAATGTTTGCCACCACCATGTTGAGGATGCTGAACGAGCCTGGAACCAACAGAACAGAGAACAGAAAACGGAACTGCCTGAGATGTTGCAACAAAGACTTCTCTTAAAACCACACATCCATCCCTTCCTCCACTGCCAGTCTGTGCAGCATGAGACAGTCAATTTTCATTCATATATATATATATCCATATATATAATCCACTTACATAATCAATTTTTACTGTTTGTAAGCTTCCTATAGCTTCCAAAGTCCTGTCTGAAAATTTTAGATTCCTGCCATTTTACGAATGAAGCCTTCAGTTGCTCAGATGCCCACCAGAAAGATTTTAACGTAAAGCGCAAAAAAATAACGGATGGATTACAATGAGATACCAGAAAAGCTGAAAAAGATAATCAGTGAGAGAAAAAACTGGCAGTTTAGCTAAGAGCCCTGAGCTCTGCATACTCGCTCACTGGGATAATGGGAAGGGCCTTCTCAGGGGTAAATGGCATTTTAATCATCTAGCTTCTGAACAAATTAACAATGTAAACCTAACAACAGTTCAGCAAGAATTCACAGTAGCATTCTGGGGGTAGATGGGAAGCAGTTTGCACTGGACCTTCACATAGGAGACACCTCCGTGAGACTCCAGCCATCTCCTCTGAACCGGTGTCCATCATAGCTCACATCCTCAGGGCACAAAGGACAAGCTGAAACCTGGCTGACTTGGTGAAATTCTCCCCAAAGGATAAGCAGAACAACAACAAATTGAGAATCCAGGGGTCTGGATTCTCACATCAGTAACACCTGCCCGTTAGATGAAATAATTAGGATGTCTCACCAGGTTTTTGAAAGAGCATCAAACGTAACCTGTAGGTCCCAAAGAAACGTTTCAAAATATGAAATAAACCTCACCGATTGAGATATGATGTGAAGTCCCAAATACAACGTAAGTCAGCGAGCAGCAGAACGTAGAAAGGAAGCCATTGACACTTGGCAGAGGTAACCTGGTCAGCCAAACTCCTAGAAGGGCTGGAAAGGAAAAATCTGTTTGTAAGAAGTCAAGCAAATTGGGAAAGCTCTCTATCTTTGTTTACTATTTTAAAGTAAAATTTTGCTGATGAAAACCTGCCAACTCTTATGAAAATCCCATTATATTTATTCACAGAATAAATATGTACCAGACGTGTAGCACCAGCACTGGCCTGGCTTAAGTTACCTGCCATTCTCTAGTTTGGGGCTAAACGTGCCAAATCAGTGAGCAAGAGAGCCACTCCACTCCCACAGCCTGGATTTTAGGAAATTCAGGACCTGATAAAGCCAGGCCAGTTAGTGACAAAGGCCAATGTTGTTTTACAACAGAGGCCCTTGCTAATGAGAAATTAGACAAAGAACTAGAACTACTCCCCATCCCTGGAGGGGTTCAAGGCCAGGCTGGATGGGGCTTGGAGCAACCTGGGGTGGTGGGAGGTGTCCCTGCCCAGGGCGGGGGGGTTGGAACTCCATGATCTTTGAGGTCCCTTCCAACTCTGACCATTCAATGGTTCTATGATTCTACTCTTCCTTTAGCCATCTCATCATGGGCTCTGCATGTGGCTGTCTAACAGAGCTGACTTTTCCAGGTGGATTTTAAAGACCGTGTTATTTTGTTTGCAATATAGGAAAATGCTGCTATTAGCTTATATTCTGAGTAGTGTCCTGGCCTTGAAATTACACCATGAAATGTGTGATTTTAGAAAAGAAGTCCTCCTTAAAGCATGCAAATAAATAGTTAATGATTTAAGGAACTTCTAAGGGACATGACATAACCTGATGATACCAGAATCAGACTGGTTTGGGTTGGGAAGGACCTTAAAGCCTCTCCACTGGGGCCCTGGGCAGGGACACCTCCCACCAGACCAGGTTGCCCCATCCAGTTTGGCCTTGAACCCCTCCAGGGATGGGGCAACCACAGCTTCTCTGGGCAACCACAGACCACCCCCAACCCTGTCAGAGCTTAATTAACATATTATTACTGTGTGGCACAAATGGCTGCAGAAGACATGAAGCAGCTAAGGAGACAGACTATGAAAAGCATGGCATACAAAAGGAATCTGAAGTGTTTTTTTCTCTCTGCCTACCTTGAGGAATCTGATACACCCCAACATTTAGGCCTGCGTGTAGATCCCTCAAAATCCATTCTCTGAACCGATATGAAGACAGCCAGTTCAGGATAGGGAACGTCTTGAGTGTGATCTTTCTGCACCTTCTCCAGGAGAAGCTGAAAAGAACCAAATAAGCTCAGCTATACTCAACGCCTTTCACAACCTCCATCTCTGCAGGGCTTTTGTGTGGCCTCCTGCTCCGGTGGCAGAGAAGCCACATTGCTCTGGGCAGCTCTCTGCAGTGAACCCACGCAGATCCTGCAGATCCAGCTGGAACGTAACGCGGATCCTACACAGGTACCCCCTGAGCCTTCGCATTCCATTCGGATGAATCGCAAATGCTCCGTGTGCCATTCATACGATGGGCCCAGAGTGCCAAATGCATCAATTACTCGACCTCATTGACACCACAGAAAAATAGGAGCTGGTATTTTGATGCCTCTTGTTCTGATCAAGAAAACAAACATACCAACACTACACCTGGCGAGAAAAGCAGGTAAACCACAAATATCCCGCCTCCCAAAAAGCATTCAGATGTTTCCTTATCACATCATTTAATAAGAGGATGGGAACAGGACTTGACCCACATGACTTATTTTGCATGTACGTTTTTGAATCACAATTTCCAGTAGGTAAACTCTAACTCACCCCACAGCCCTCTGCTCCTTCTTCCCCATTTTAATCCCCTGGCAACGTTGGCGATTTTCTACTTACAAACCAAATAGAAGTGATGTAGCTTTTGGCAGCCTCAAACGGCGGATGTAGGACCTGCCCCCAGTTAGCATTATAGAGCTGAGCCCCTTTCCATCGCTGTATTGGCCAAGGGGACTAGGCACTGGGTGGACAAATGGATATGAAACGGAGAACAGAGAAAATACACGAGATGGGGAAGTGGAAAAGAAACTGGGAAAAAACTATGGGGAAGCAACTAGACGTGGTTCTTAAAACAATGAGGTGGGGGAGGGAATAAAGAGATTTTCTTATGAAGCACCGAGCGCAATGATAAAGCTTCCAATAATATTAGCTCTGACTTTAGAGGAAAATTCTCCCTTTGATCCCTGGGCAAGACTTCTTTTATTGCACCAGGTGTCTCTGGGTGAGCAGACTGTTAAGTCCACATCACATGTCATAATTAAACACGACTCAACCCTTTCCATCAAGTAATTTTGTTTATCTGAGTCCAAAACTTCATCCAACCTCCTTCTTACACAGTTTTTTTAGACTTATATAAAAAGATGGTGCTGGCACAGAAGGCTATTGCACAATCTAAAGGATCTTGCTATTGCAGAAATGAATCTCGAAGACAAATCTTTGCGGTGAATGAAAACTACAAAACACAATAGCAACTACAGCTCCATCTGCCTCCACTTATCACCAGGAAATGACTTTCCAGCAGCATAAGGTAGATGTGACCCATAGTTTCAGGCTCCAGTCCCACACACCGCTGAGCTGAGCCAAGAAGCAGTTACACAGAAAGAGAGAAAGGTCTGGCTTCCCTGTTTTCTTGTCCCCGCGTGGTCCTGTCCCTCTGGCAGCGGTGAGCTGGTAGATCAGCTCGCCACACCTTGTGGAACCTCACCCAGAGCTAGACTCAAGTCTCGAGTCCTGCCATGGTCTCGAAACAAGAGTTTAAGTTTCAGTATACGTGGAGTGTACATGCTGAAACAAAGCCCAGGTAAATGATGAATCAGAGATTTCGTGTTTACTTTCCTAGGAGGACTTTGCAGAGTAGACACAGCCATAGCCATTGACAGTCCACTCCACATGCAAAAAAGAGATTTGAAAAGAAAACTCTAAGAGTATTCACAGTCAGACAAAACTAAAAGGGAAGTTGATGAACAGGTTTCCTATTTTTTTATTATATTTGCCTTGCTGGAAGAACACCAGGAATCCTCCTATGCCACCAACAAAGACTGCCTTCTGGTGAGCCTGTGGCCTGCAGGGCTCCCCTGGCAGAAGAGTTGCTTCTACTCTCAATATAATGCCCAGAAGAGAATTTTGGCAGATGGGAAAATGAGGCCATGGAAGCATTAATGCTTTATCAGTACCCTAAGTCACCCGTTCTCCTCAAAGAACACAGGAACATAGCTCCAAAGAGCAGTTCAGTCAATCGCAGTCATACCGTTATGCAACTTTCCCTGTCCCCAGCTAAGAGGGAACAGAAAAAGGCTCTTGAAGTTAAGAAATAAAAGTATCAAAAGGCACAAGTCAGGAAAAAAAAAAAAGGCAAATGAGAGCTTGTGTCTGACAGCTGGGCTGAGGGAAGCACTGGAGGGAAATACAACTATTGGCAGTTTCTCTTTACAGTACATATAACCCTCACTCTATCGTAGACCTGCAGGGAGCAGACACTTTTGCAGATTGCAGACAGAAACCCTGGTAGTGCAGGGCTGAGCTCATCTCACACGCTCTGAGTGCAAGTTCCTGTAATTCGGGGTTCTGATTTGGTTATCAGCCAGCGCGGTCCAGCATTTTAATTACCAGCTGTAGAAAAGTCAGCACCTTTTTTTACACTTGGGCTTGAACAGCCTCCTTTCTTTCTTTATACCTGGTAAATTCCTGGCATAGAACTCACCTGCAGCGCAGCCGTCTGTTCTCTCGAGAGATTTGCAGCACTCCACCCAAGGTGGAGGACACTTTTCTTTCAAAGCGTGCCTGGAAGTGCTCCTCCGTCTGCATTTTTCTTTGGACCCTGTAAGCACCAACAATATCGTTATCAAGTGTCATATTTTCCTTGTGATCGCAGTCAGTCCAAACCAGCGGAACAGCAAAGGCTGGAGAGAACAATGAACGCTTTATTTCTTGGCAGGGGGACAGGAAGAAAGAAGCAGGGTCACTGACTGAGTTATCTGCTAAAAACAAAAATAAGAAGTGTGAGATATGATCGGTCCATCCCAACTTAAGTCCTGTGAAGCCAGTACTGACAGCAGGGACGTGCAAGGCTCTGGAGACTGGAATCCATGAAGGACACACTGTTCTTAGATCACACAAATTGATTTCCAAATCAGTTGTAGGAACACTGGGTCCTTCTGGAACTTGCCTTGTTCCTGCCCAGTAAGAAAAATGGGCCTGAATCCCCTCTGTTTTGTCATCCAAAAAGCAGGCCCATAAATACAGTACTTCCATAAACCTGCCATTGCTGAGGAAACCATTTGAATTCTCCTTGCTTCCAGTCCTGCAGGAAAAAGGATTAGTCTGAACCATAGAGACAGCAGTTAAACCGGAGGCTGTAAAAATGCCACAACAATGGGTACTCGAATGTACCCATTTTATAAAAAATGGGTACATGCAGGTTTTTAAATCCCCCAAAATACCTGGCTCCCATTCCTTAGAATTTTAGAACCAGGAAGGAGACCCCTATTCAATCACTATCACTCACAGTAGGTAAGATGTGAGTTCCCAAAGTGAACATTGAGGAAGTCGAGGTCCAGTGCAAGAGCAGATCTAAGACAAAGTTCTTATGTCAACAGCTGAGGCAGAAACAAAATTGAAATCCAGAGCTACCAAGTGAAAGTACATATAAGAAGGCTGATGACATGGGCAGAAGAAAAGTAGAAAAGCGGAAATATAAGGCGGCCGTGAGTGAGCAGCTAAGTGTCTATTCAGGATGCAATCTAAGTTTACAGTATCAAAATTTGCAATAAAATTCATTGAGATTGAAGTTTTCTCTTCACATTTCATGTCCTGATCCCCCAGGATCAGTTTGTACAGGTCTAGCACTTTGTATGACTGAGATCTGCTGCTTTGGATATACCTCCAGAGACTCTGACACTCTGTTTAGTGTCTTGCGAGACTCCTCTGCCAACACCCACACCCACCCCAGTCATTCTAAAACACAGAGGGAGCCAGCGGTCGGTGCGTCTCTAACACACACCGTCCCTAGGGCACAGTTTCTCCCTCTTTTTACAGAGGAGAGAAATCAAGGTTCTCCACAGAGGAGTTTAAGAGGTGTTTTGTTCATGAGCTTCAGAAGGTTTAGCTGTTTGCGACACCTTTGAGCATAATTACCCAAGGCGAGGTAATACAACAAGCAAAACTCGCAAGAAGCTACAGCTTGCAAATTAAAGGCATTAACAACCCCAGAATGCCAGGGAGTAGTTACTTTGTAGATGCAGGCAGTGGTAACTTTCAGCTCTTCACTCCTGTGGTTTGGACTCCAAGGGATGACTGGGAGCAGAGGAGGACAGGGCGCTGCTGTTACGCTGCGTAGAGAAAGAGAAAGGTTTTGACATGGGAGGCCACTTGTTTTTAAAGCAGGTTTCCATATTCCATTCAGAATGTGTCGGTCCTGCCCACTACTGCTCACCCCTCCTCTTCCTCAAAGATGAAAAGCAGGGAGCTTTAAAAGCAAATCCCTATTTATTTGCTGCGCCATTCTCTACTTACTACCTGGTAAAGACACCCTGGGCTCCCCTCCAAAACATGCTTAACCTGTAGCAGTTTATGACTTCACCGAGTCTTAGGCACATACTTGAAAGCAAGCACATACGCATCTTTGATATCGCAAGGCCTGTTACAGTATTGAGAAATAGTTTATTCTCCAAACACCCAGAGAAAGATCCAGATGCTGGGAAAGACGGGCAGGAAGAGTTTAGCTTCCCCCATTGCTGCTGGCTTGAAGCCCCTGGAAGGGAACAAAATGTCCTTAGGAGGTTTATGGGAGCAATTAATTCTGGGTTGCAGACATCCAGGAGCACTAGAGCAATGCTTAGCCTGAGGTACAGGCACCACTCGCCCTGCCAGGATGCCCTGGGCCTGCACAAGTTTTTTCATCAATTTAGAATCAGAGAATGGTTTGGGTGGGAAGGGACCTTAAAGACCACCCAGTGCCACCCCCTGCCCTGGGCAGGGACACCTCCCACACCAGGTTGCTCCAAGCCCCATCCAGCCTGGCCTTGAACCCCTCCAGGGATGGGGCAGCCACAGCTTCTCTGGGCAACCTGGGCCAGGGTCTCACCCCCCTCACACCAATGAACTTCTTCCCCATATCTCAGCTCTCTCTCCCCTCTTTCAGTGTCAAACCCTTCCTCCTCATCTTAGGTCTCCCCTCCCTCATCCCTCCCCAGCTTTCCTGGAGCCCCTTGA
>VZRU01019418.1:44411-59445 GCA_013398155.1 Pedionomus torquatus | reverse complement strand
CCCGCACATAGCCCCACTCCTTTCCAAATTGTTACCACTGTGGCCAGAAACAACAACGGCTAGAAATTCTCTTCTATGGCTTGAACTATTTAAGTTTTTTTTTTGCTGTTGTTAAATGAGTTGAGAATATAGTAGTCTGAAAAAGCTGCTTTTGAAACTAATAAACACAGTTTGGTTTGAATATCTGAGACTAAAATGGAGCCTGAAATCTGTGATCTTCATCTTCCCAGAGAGGAAGGTAGGAAATCCTGCAAGCCCAGCAGAAGTCAAGGTTCCTATGAGCGACTCAGCCATCTGCTGCAGTACTGGACTCTGGGAGGGCTTTTCATCTCCCAAATCAAGTGGTTGTCCCAGCTTAATCCTGCCTCAGAGCTGTGGGCTCTGGAGACGTCTGCTCTTGAAAAGCAGCATTTACTAGGATTGTCCCAGAGCAAATTTACATTGGATACTCCAGGACATTTCTCCCCTTGATTTTAATCAGACCCCACCCATCTGTGTCACAAGCTACTTGGGTAAATTCTGAGAGATATTTCAGCTCTGTATTAAAAAAAAAAAAAAACAACCAAAAAAAAACACACTAAAAAAAACCCCAACACCCAAAAAAACAACAAAAAAACAGTATCTGAGTGATGGGTTCATATGTGACAGATCATATGAAATAAAAAATGAAATTACAAAAGGTAACAGTACTGGCAACCTTGGTGCACTGTCTCTGGACTTTCTCCCTGTATCCCCCACAAAATGACTGCCTAGCAGCAAAAGGAGTCACAAATCCATGTAGATTTTTACTTCAATTTGGTGTGGAATAATTTTCTTAGGTACTGAATCCTGAAGGTAAAAACCAACTGAATTCTGTCAATTCAGGTTGACCTTGTTTCAAAACTAAGCATCTTGCAACACTGCCAGAGATAAAAATCATCACTCTCACTGCAAACTATGAAAGTTCGAGTATGAACTCAGACTATTTTATTTAACACAAAGATCTCATGCCACTGCTGAAGTAGCCTCATTTACTCAGACTTCACTTCTGTATGAACACTCGAAAAGGAGATACAGTGAATATGTAGTGCATCCAAATCTGAATAATCAAGTTAATAGTTTTACTTAACCAGATTAATAATTTTACTCTAGTAATTTCCAAAAGTTACAAAGTTTGCTTTGACAATATGCCCTATCTTTAGAATGTCTGACACCTAATAGTATGCCACACTTTCTTCAGGAGGAAGGGAAGTCAGACCACTGCTGCTGGTAACTCATCACTTCAACTGATCTCCTTTAACAAACAATATTGAAAACAATATTCCAAACCAATAGAAACTGAGAACATGCCGCTCCAACAGATGCACAGAGGTCCCATATTGCATCCTAGAATGGATTTGACCCCCTAAATATTTCCAAGGAGACTTCTAGCCCCAGAAGAGCAGAAGGTGCTGCAGCCCCTTTCCCCAGAGGCTCCCTTGGTGCTGGCCTGCGAGATCACTGCAACTCCCAACTGGGACCGAGGAAGATCAAGATCCTAAAAGGGTGAAAGGCTGGGGAAAGGCAACTCAACATGACCAAGTACTGTGAAAAACATTTACTCTCATGGGATGTTCTTATTCTCCCACAACAGAGGAATGGTCAAGAGGGATGGTCTTTTTCCCTGTGAAAGACTAGTCACACAAGACGTGTGGCCCGCAACACCAAGAGCTACCAGAATATCCAGAAGCAACTCTGTTATTCTAATGTATCAACAGCGACACTTTAATGGGTGTTTAATGACAACTATCTTAAAATTGCAAACTGTAATTAAACAACATTTGGCATGACACTGAGTTCATATTTTTATTACCCTTACTGTTTTACTTCTCTCTCAAATATATTTTGTTTTTGTACTCCAAGGACTTGTGAGCTTGGACACCTCTGAAAACTTCCAGCTGTATAGCTGTATTTTGCATCCATTAATTAATGCTCTGGTTTAGTATGTTCTGACGCTTTGTTGGCAGAAATCATCCAACAACAAAAAGCAGTTTAATAGTAATCTGTTTCGTAGCTGGTTACAGCAGCACTGCCTTTGCTGCTCTGAGACATCATGCAAGTAGCTGGCAGTGAGTAATGTGCCAGAAAGAGGCTTCACAGAATCCACAGGGGGCAGCTGAAAACACAGAGGTTTGAAGGTTCATAGTTTACCAAAAGCAGAGGTAATTTTAACCAGAAGCTCTGGGAAGCCTGCTGATACATTAGGGGTCTGATACGACTGTGAAAGATTGATGATAGTGAAAAGGAAGAACAAATGCTATCATTTTACAGCATTTAGCCTAGTGTAACACCTTAACTGCAAAACAACCTGAAGCCCCCAATGACCAACAAGTAAAAGGAATTGAAATTACAGTTATGTTAGTCATTGAATCACAAAAACAACATGAAGATCTAGACATCATTACTATTTGTAAACTGTTTTTAACAGAACGTAAGACCAAACATTCATTCTTCTGACATTCAGGAACTACTGAAGGCATTGCATCAGTTCTCCAAAACAGTAGGCAATCTCAGCACTGTACTGCTGGCAAGCTACTACCTGATGTAATTGTACCTTTTATTTCCTTCCTGGACCATTATGATTTTTTTCTGTTAAGTGAAATTCAACAACGCAACTTTCTTTACTCATTTGAAGACACAGAAGTGGGATGATACAAGACAAAGCCATAACACATTAACGTGCCTACATTTTAAAAAACAAAATCTGTATCTGTAGCATTCTGTTCACTGCATTTGCACATTTTTGATAATCTGCAGGTATAAAAAGTAATCTCCTTGAAAACGGCCTGGGTCAAATTGCCTCTTCAGAATCTGCTGCTCCTCTGGAACTCCCTCCCTTTAAAGATGCTGCAGATCCAGAAAGCCTTGCTTCTTTATGCAAGCTCTCTGCTATTGGGAGAGGCAATAAACATAATGGTAAATGATGGTTATTACTGGGCAGGTAGCTAGGAGAAGCTGAAGGATCAGAGACAAAGAAACTATCACGAAGAGAGGAGATATGATAAAAGCTGTCCATCTTATTACCTGCATAAGCAAATAACTCACAGTGCAGCTGAGTTAAAGAAGAGAGTGTTCACATGAAAACTGACAATGCATTGAGCAGGTGAATGAAATATAGTATCTAGCGCTAAGTACTAACAGCGGGGCAAAGGGAGCGGGGCAAAGGGAGCGGGGCAAAGGGAGCGGGGCAAAGGGAGCGGGGCAAAGGGAGCCAAATTTGAGTAATCAAATTATAGGGTTTATAAATGACTTAATGCCCATGAGATCACCGGTATTTTATAATACAGAGTTCTACACAACATGTAAGTGCTAAAGAAGAGCAATGCTTGATGCTAAAGATGGATACACTAAATTACAAATACACTGCAGTTACAGAAAAGCGAGGGTAACCAGCCACTGACAGAACAAATTCTCTCTATAACTTTTTTTTTACCTGTTTATTGTAATATAGGTATAAGAGACTTCTAACTCCTAGGCTCATCTTCAACCACAGACATGGGACCTAAAATACCACACTTATCCAAAGTAATTCTGCAACCCAGCTACATTATGTAAATAGTCTAACTGCAGAAATCGATCTATAAATATCTTGGCTTATTTCATAATGCAGCATTGTAACAGCATAATAATTTACCTTCAGTTTTCAAACTACTGTGAGACCTCAGGTTTTTATACATAAAATAACAGCTGTTTTAATGCAGCTTCTTTGATGACTGCAATGAATCAGCTGCAGATTTTCCTGCCAGCCTTCCTGTACACTGAGGGTGTAGGTTCTCGGAATGATTTGGTTGAGATTATAGAAGTGGAGCTTATTCTTTTTACAGCAAAACGGTGCTACATACCACCACCCCAGCACCCTCTGCTGGGTTAGAGATCCATACGTAAGAGAAAAGAAGAGGATTTGCACATATTTTTACAAAGTATTTTATTCCCCACAACCTGCGTAAGTTCGCAGTCAAATTCTTCATAATATAGTTCTGTGCCAGAGACAGGAGTACCATGGAAATGACAGAAGTTGTCAAACCACAGAAGAAATACCAGAATTCAATACAGATGGTCATTCGCTTTCAAGCATTTTAAGTCTATTGTAGGTCTACTCCTTTGCCTTGCAAGAAAGCATTCATGTCATAGCAGCAACAGTCGCTTGAACAGCAGTCTGTGCAGCCCTTTGGCACAGCCACACTGAAGAACTAAAGTTTTTCTGGGTTTGGCTTGGGTTTTTTTTGTTGGTGGGTTTTTTGTTTGTTTGCTTTTTGTAATTGCGATACTAAAGTACGGACTATCCTTAAGTCCACTGAATGGCTAACAAAGATTTAAAAATGCATACTTCCATGAGCCGGCCACAGAACTGCCACTTCAAAGAGCACCAGGCCTGGCATTCAATCGTTAAAATCCAACAAAAATAAAAACCCTAACACACGTCATAGGGAAACAAATAAGAAGCTTCTCTTGGATCATCTTTCCCTGCTTCTAAAGCCTTCTGAAATCAAGAAATATTGTCAAGTTTCCATCAAATCAACAATACTAAATGCCTCCCTTTCCTTTGCATTTTCGGAAGAAGGCTTTTCTATTTTCAAAAAGATATACACATACCACAATACAAAATTCTATTGTTTTGATGAGGCTGTATAGCAAGAGTTAAGAACATAAACAAACCCTGTCCAGTGTAGCACTTCCATTTGTCTCAAATGGACCATCAGCAAGTATTCTAATTAAATCACTATTATTCATAATTAGCAGTTAGAAGCTGTAGCTAATGAAAATTTAAGTACATTTCTTTATCTCTGAAAGCCTGAATCTAGTTTGCTACTGAAATTTTTATAAAGCCTATAAACAAGTATAAATCGTTACATGTAATATCTTTGCAATTCACTGGGTTTTGTGTACCACAATTTTATGGAATCTTAAAAAGATACAACTTGAAAACCAGTATCAGAAACTGCATGACAAATTAATTTTAAGAAGTGGTCTGTGCTAACGACACAATAAACCTTCACTATAGCCTAAGTTAACAGCTGAACAAAACCTTTTTCCTAGGCTGAATTCTGACACAAAGTCGTAATGAAGAGGGAAATGGAAGAATAGGCGATGGGGAGGGGGGGGGGATTAAAAAAAACTCGACTCCTCCACTAAAACACAACACCCAACATTAGAAACAAAGCTTCCATCCCTCTCCTCCTTGGCTCTCTGGTGACTCCTGTATTTGTAAGAGATGAGCTTTTAAGGGCTTGGCGGTTTTACACTGTCTTTAACTTTAGCTCAGCCTTCAGTCCCTTTGCAACAATTCCCCTGCAATGAACCAAAATAACCGAGGGCTGAAGCAGCTTGTTCCTCTTTAACTCTCTGACTTCTGCTTCAGAACACAAGTGTAGCCCTGCTGCCCTCTCAACTGACTTCTGCCTTCTTCATGTGCTCCTGCCCAGATTAGGATTTACAGCTCCCTGCAAATATAGTCCAGGAGCAGCTTCCTCTTCATACTGCTCGTTTACATCCTTTTTCCATTTGCAGGCAGCAGCAGAACCCAACTATGACAAGGAAGGTCCTCACAGTGCTGCCAGAGATGACCCCTTGGGCTCCAACAACAGCATGAACAGCATCATCGTGCCACGAACTAGTATTAGATCTTTATACCTGAACTTCCATGTGGAACCCAAGCACATTTCCAGTCTGGTCTCGCTGCTTTGCCTCTGGCTCTCTTTTTTATTAATGTAAGATTGCACATCTATGTCAGAGTTTCACCTCAGTCCTATTAAGAACTCAGCAGTTACTCACGGTTTTGACCATATTAGTACCAGTATGCACCAGACATGATAAAAAAAGGAAGGCACAAGAGAGTGACCAAAGGCTTTCTGGAAGACAAGGAGGAAATTTTTGATAGGATCCTTACTTTTCTGAAATACGGGGTTTTGGCTGTTAAGTATCACCCACACCTCAGATGTAGTACAAACATGATGAACATCAATCTTCTCTCTTTTTCCAACTGTACTGAATAAAGTTAAATTACTAGGTGATGATAAATATGGCATATTTTAATCCAAGATGTCTGGTATTTCATAGTCTAATTAGAAATATCAGTATCTGAGCAAACAGAATTATTTGTGTCCTCCCATGGCCCTATAGATTTTTAAGTATTACTTCAACAAAGTTTGGGTTTATTAGATATTGTCTTATCTCATCAAACATATAAAAATGTCCAGATGCTTAATTACAGAATTATTGCTGTCACTTGTTAAAAGTTCTCACTGAGCAGCATTTGAGTTAGATTTTACCTATCTGTATTCAGTAAGGTGTTCTGCCAGCCTTAATACCCTTTACAAGGAACAGGAGACAATTCTGGCTGCTGCCACCAATAGCCTTGCTCTTGAGGGGTCTAAGAGTTCATTTCACACCCTTTGCAGTCAGTGAACAGGCTCAAATTCAGCAACTACTAAACACAGCCACTTTGGCAGGAGAAAGGAATATTCTTTTTCTTAACTAAAAAAACCCCAAACAACCCGTAACCATATGATAAACACTAATCCTTGTACTCCTCTTCAAAGCAGATGCTATTCTATTTACAGAGTTTTTCATTTTCAGAGATCCTCTTAGATTTTGTCATTTGTCCATTCCCTATACTTAAAGTACCTGTTAAATTTTAACTTTTCCTTCTTCAAAGGCTTCTCAATCATCCTAGTCTCTATATTTTTAGTAGCGACTAAAAAGATACAAATTACATCAAAACTTTATTTTGGAAAAAAATAATACAATGTTATTTTTTAATGTGCTAGAGAAGAATAAATTGGGTGTTTCAGGAAGTTTTTTGCTATTCTTATAAAAATAAGTTTTCTGGGATTTTTTTTTTGTTGCTTGCTTTACAGTTTTTGTTTTGGTTTTCAAGTCTTTACAGTCCATGAAGCCTAATTCTGATCTCTCCTTGGCTTGTTTAACTTATATTGAGAAACTCCACCTTAAAACAGGGAAGCTCCTCTGTTATCCCTTTCAAAGCATATAAACAACATGTCATCAATGTTACCCATACAGGCACACAGAATTACTGGTCTCCTTCTAGTGACTAAATGCATCCATATTATTGATCTTATGTTTCCTAGCATTTCTTGAGAACACTACTGTCACGAAGACTTGTTTTGAGCCAATCATGTACATTAAGTCAAACAAAGGGGAAAAGAGAAAAGAGGGGGGAAAACCCCCAAAACTGAGCTGGACTGGAACCACTGAAAGTGATATCCGAGTCGCTTTTCTGTATTTGTCCATAATGCTGATCATTTTATTATTATTTAAGAAAAGCTTTAGCTGGACCTAACCCTTTCTTTCCTCCTCCTGAGTGGTCAGAGTATTTCTACCACATGAAAAATTCACCTCCCCAGTACCTATACCTCAGTGAAAGCTTACCTAAAGAATGTGCAGCTGTGGTTTTGGAGCTGAAAAATCGACCAAGTCCAAGGTCTCCGAGCTTTACTACCCCTGTAGCTGTAATGAACACATTAGCTGGCTTTATATCTGAAAAAAAAACAAAAAATTAAGAAATTTGAAAGTCACAATGAGGTTGCAAGAAAAGTCACATCTCTAATAATAATAGACTGAATGAGGATTTTATTTACAGCCAATATTAACAAAATTTGACTGTGTTGTTCAAAAACAGGGAGTCTGTAATTCAGAATTTCAAATTAACTATTTCAATAGTACAAACGGTGCTCAAGCAAAAATTAAGAGACATGGAAATTACTTTTTAAAAGCCAGAAAACAGCCAATAACAACAAAACCAAATAAAAACACCCACACATCCTAAGAAGCATATATAGGGAGTTCATTACTATCTGGTATAAGCTATATATAAGGACTTCCATTAGAAGTAGAAAACCTCTCATTATGTCTTAGGTAACAGATGAAAAACATTTCAAAAACTCTAAACATATTTTTCGTCATTTTTGCTGATCAGATTACCTACAGTAGGCTGATGGTATTTATTTGAAATAGGTAACTGTTTCTCTTTAATAGCAGGCATTAAAAAAAAAAAAATCAGCAAGTTTTACTCAGGAGAATGGCTATTTGAAATCGTTAATGGAATTGGGCTAATCAAGTAGAAACAAAGAAAAATAACAATGTATACCCCAGACAGTTATTTTTCACAAGTAATATTCAGTTTAAGTTTTAATCCAATCCTTTAGAGACGACAGCAAATAATTTTATGTTCTGACTTTTAACAAGGTACCTATCCTGTTAAGTCTTCTAAATAAACTGACCTGATACTTGTTTGTCAAGTATACTTAGCTCTTATTCAGCTCAAGAGCAACACACGGTGGCTCTGAACTTAAAGAAAAACACTGAACTTTAATAAGAGGGAATTATAGTCTGCATAAGATAGGGGTAGACTCAAAGGAATGGTTAATAACCCTTCAAACACCAGCATTTTCTGGTTTCCAATAAAAAAAAATTACAAAACCTTATAAGCTCTAGAGAGGAAGACCAAAGCAGTTATGTTATGCTCCTACCTGACCTAGTTTTCAGGAGTTTGGATCACCCTTTGTGTAACGGATACCAGCTCTACTTAAAAATAGCTTTAATTGTCATTGGTTTTGGTGTGGAACCATGGAATTATTAGATCTGCCGCAGGTTTGCCAGAAGCTTCAAAGGTAGTATTTCAGTTTAAGGAATTTAAATTCATTTTGCTTTTGAGCTGAAATCAAGTAGGCTTGTCATAAAGGCATTAAAAGAAGACACCTATACCCTATGGAAAGAATCTGTAATTTGCTGTCCTTCTCTTTGTAGAATTTGCACTTGCAGATACCCAAACAAATGTGTAAAGGGAAAAAAAAAGAAAGGAGAATCACAAGGGAAAGACATTTTTCAGGGGCATCTAAGTTGATCTGCTGAAGGGTGCAACATCTCCAGCTGCAAATGACAGAGCTCAGATTGAGGGACTTGTGCTTTCAGGCAGATATTTGCATCCCAGCAAAAGGAAGCCACCAACCTAGGACATGTAATTTCACCTGAACCCAGAGAGATAGCCCATACAACTTTCAACTCACAGCCAGAGGGANAACAGGAGGGGATAAAGATGTGATCCTGGGTTTTCTAGCGAAGAAAACTGCAAAAAAAAAAAAAAAAAGAAAGAAAAAGAAAATCTGAGAAGCAACTATACTACAATCTCTTTTCTTTGACTCAGAGTTACCAGGTAAAACAAAGACAATATATGGAGGAGACAGCAGTACAGGGGTTTAAAACAGGTAAAAGAGATTTAGTACCTGACAGGATAGCTGGCAACTACAAGGGCTGTTGGGACACAGTACTTGACACAGAATTTGGAAATAGCAGAGAGGGGCAAAGAGGGGGAGAAAATGCTCACAGCCGCACATAATCCAGCACAGAGATTGGGAAAAGGGCCTACACATCAACAGCAGGTATGGAAGGAGGCAAGTACTTTTTTCAGAAAATAAAAAGGTACAAGAGGTGAAAAGAACAGATGGATAGCTGTGCAGGAATGCAGGTAGCAATACTTGGGATAGACAATGAGCAAATACAGAAGAATAAGAAGAGGACAGCAAATAAGAGCCAGAAAAATGAACTAAGCAAGAACACAGGTAGTAGTGGGATGGTCTCCATCACTTAACAGAACTATTACTTATTCTGAAAGCTTGGTAACACAAGCCATTGCTGCAAATAAACGCCTACCACAAATGCACAACCATGCATTTCTGTCGCACTTTTCCATTACTTGTAAAACATCACAGAAACATACATTGTGCCAGCTGTCAAAATTGATTCCATTATGACACCATTTGGTGTCATTTGCACTGAACCAGCTTAACTCTCATACAGTAAAAGTTTCAGTAAAGATGAATCATCTTTGATCCTATATTACCTCTATGCATAACACGACGAGAATGCATATGTTCCAAGGCACTGCAAAGCTGAACGAAGTACTTCCAAACCGTTCTTTCAGGAATCAACCGCTTCTGTTTCTTAAAATGCTTAAAGAAGAAAGGATAGATACAACATTAAAATTTAAAACTTGCATAAAATTACTGAAAAAAAAAAAGATAGGAAATCCTTTATTTAAAAGCCAAACAGAAGAAGCTCAAAACCTAATGAGAAAGACATAGCAACATTTCTTGACACAGAAAGCTCTTTCCTTAAACATTAATACACGTCATCAATGTATGTGTTTAAGTCAGTCAACACATACAGCCACAACTTACATTAATAGAACTGCTATCTCACAAAAGGATTTACGTGGAATTTAGCAATCCTCAGTGCAAAATTAATGTGCTGAGTAACAGTCTAGCAGAATGAGAGGCCACTGAATAAATAAAGGTCAGACAAAGGTATGTGCCACAGATCTTCCCAATGGAAATAATTCCTTAAACCAACATTGATTTCCATATATCCTCATTTTCTAAATAGAAAAAAAGAAAAAATCATAGCAACAAACAATCGCAATGGTCATATAGTAAGAGTTGATTGGATTAGACTTAAAAATTTCTGCAATACAGAAAAGGGAGTAAAGGAACTGTAATTTCTGAAAATTTCATAGTGCTCTAACTCATGTTCTAATCTTCCTCGTCCTGTACAAACAACCATTACCAATCACTGGTAACAGATCGACGGCATGTTAAAGCTTAAGTAAAACATAATTATGCTCTGCTACACACATCTCCTTCAAATATTATATTCACGGACAGGAATAACAGTCCTCCAAAAATACACACCGAAAACCTGGAATTCAGCCAATGCTAAAACATGCAAGTTTGATCATTATAAATTTTGCAGTTAACAGTAAAAAGACTGAAAAATTGTTGCTCGCCTAGTCTCTCTTCTTAAAGAATTTGTATTTTGACAAATTTCAAGTTAAACACACAAAGAAAATACATGAACAACACTAATACTAGCAAAATTTTAGATGGAAAGAAAAGCACTTAGATGGATTTCAGTAGCATGTGTATACACAGACACTTCACACTCATGCACGCTCTAAGAAAGCTCATATAACAAACATTTATTACTCTGGAAAAATAAAAATATTTTCATACACTGTACTAAAATGTGCCACTGAGAAGTTGACAGCTGCATCTACATGTTACAGAGACATGCAGGAGTATGAGAAAGATGTTTTTAAACTAGCTATAGCAAAATGCATCCGTCATACAAAGGATCATAACATTTCACCAAAATCTTTTTAGTTATAGGGATTATTTCAAAATGCATTTTCATTTAAATCAGGCAAAGCATATAAATTACTTCTTTAAATATAATTTTCTCTCAGTCTTGGCCTGAATCCAAACAAACCCTGTGTATCTGTTCTCCCCATAGCTGGATTTGCATATCAGAGGATTGTTTGATGTCAACAGGAAGATGGAGACCAGGTTTCTTTTCATTTAAAAACAAATACACAATACATGCAAGTATGTGCACATGAAAGTGGAGCTCCTTGATTTAAAATGCATTCTGAAATTATCATAATTATAACTAGGTGCTTTATTTAAACATTCTGAATTATTATTTTTTAAACTCAAATCGAAGCACAACCAGTGATGAAACACCATTCACAAAATGTCTGAAGTGGGAAGATTTTCCACTACAGATTTCCATTCAATGTACTTAAAGTACCTCGATGTATTTTCACAGGATTTACGTACAAGTATTCTTTTACATTTTATTCATTTGCCATCTATAACATTGTAGCTGATTGTACATGACAAAATCAGTTTTGTTCTTACAGAGCAAGCATGCCACATAATAACAGTTTAAGACTTAGTCTCATTCTACTGAAGGCACTAATCATTTCGAATGATAACAATAACTTCTCTTCCTGAAAGCATCAGTAATATTAACCCTGTAGAATTCAGAAAGGCTCTAAAGGGGATGCAAGAGAGCGGCTAGATTTGCTAACAATGTTAAAACTAAACAAAGAAACAGGCACGATTTTCACTTGTATAGGTTTAAAAAGAATCCAGTGTCTTTAGAATAAACTCATTGGAGATTATTTTCTGTAGTAATTAATTACACTATCTTTTGCATCAAAACACATATTCAATGTTTTCTTGGACCATTGTCCACCAATAGCCAAAACAGTGATGATCCGCTACCAACAAAAGATTGATTTGCAAAACTAGCTTTTGAAACAAGTTGCATGTTTCTAAGAAACAGCCCAGCAGGCAGTGTAAATTCTGAGAAAAGTCAGTCAGGAAAAGGAATCCCACTCCCATCCAGAATCTTAACTTCCAACAAGAAACATAAGTTGATAGAAAACGTGGTCAAACCTATTTTATGAACAGTTATAATTAATATAGCACATACTAAACTGTATTCAAAGCAGGATCCTCTTCTCCTCCATTTTAAAATACTCCACAATGCAATTTTAATGGTTGTGGGGTTTGCCCCCTATGCTACAGAAGACATGATGCCAAATCAGTAACATTTAACTTCTGTTGTAGCACAGCATCGAAGTACAACTAACAACAACTGCCCGTTGTACTAATTCACCACCCAGTGCTGCAGTGTTTCAAGCATCCTAAAGTCCACATCATCAAATTACCTCATTACAGTTACCTCCCATTTTATACAAGTTGCTATTACCTGCCTAGATTTGACCTCAAAGGAATGCAGCCTGACATACAGCTTTCTAAAGTACTCTTCAATATTTTATTACTGTTTTTTTCCACCTGAGGCTCAAAAGACAGTCCTGACGTCCCTCAGACCACTAACCTAAGGTGTGACATAAAAAAACAAAGAAAAAAAAACAAAAACCAAAAGCCAAAAAAACCCCACAGAATCCTGTCTGAGGTGAAAAATCTGTCTCAAAACACTTGGTACTGGTCAAAAGGAACTGCTTGCACAAGTGCATTAAAAATCTGGGCAGCGTTGCCAGCTAGTGCTTTATCAGGTAAACAGAGAATACCAGGCATGATCAGGCAGCAGACTGTCTCCCAGAAAGAATTATTTCTTTTAAATGCCATATCCCATGAACTTTCCATCTCTATCTTTGAGAACAGAATCACAAAAACAATTACTTGGCAGAGTTTTCACATTGTCAGTACAATAAAACTGCAGTTCAGTCATTTAATGCGACTGAAAATTTGCATGGTCATAAATTTGCTATTCAAATGTCTTAAAAAGCTTTAAGATAGGCAGCTTATATCACCAGTTTGTCTTTTCATCCTTTTTTTACAGAATCACAGAGCAGTTTCATTATGGCAAAACGGAACTCTCCTGGTTTTCTCTAATGAATTACTAAATGAAAAATTAAATATTCTCCACATGTTTCCACCCTAGTAAAGTTAAATATAGCTGCCCTGCAGCTAAACAGCATATGCCAATCAATTTCTTGGAGGCATAAAAAAAAAAAAAAGTAAAAGATAGATGGGGGGAAAAAAAGTGTAAAGTCAATATAAAATCATGGAATTATATCACTGAGTTTCTAAAGATGATGCTTTAAAGGTCAAATTCCAAAAGCAAAAGTGACAGCAATTAGCAAATGGTCTTATCTAGGCTTAACAAGCACAGTTCAGAGAACACTCTTCAAGGAAATACACAGGACTGTTTCAGCTTTTATAAGAAACCTATGGATTTCCTGCAGATGAGTAAAGAACAGCGAGCACAGAAGATTTCAATACCATTGGAGATTTCAGATATGACTGCCTGTGTCTCAGTAACCATGCTTGGAAAAAAATTATCATTCAGTTCTGACATTAGTGTCCAAGAGAAATTTAAGGTGGAAATTAGCCTGGTTTAGGCCTCACCAAATAGGAAAAAAATAGGAAAAAATAAAAAAAAGGTTAAAAAAAAACCAAACAAACAAACCACAAAAAACGAGTGCTTAAGAAGCAAGTTGGAATATAGAAAGCAAGAGGTTTATGAACATCTCTTGCAGAAAAGTGATAAACTGATCACCTAAACAATTTTGCACAGTCATATTTAAAAAAAAAAAAAAAAAAAAAAAAAAAAAAAAAAACCCAGTCTGTGAAAACGTCAAACAAGCCCACCAAGAAGATACACCAGGATTTTTCACTGTTGCCTTCTAAAAGGCAGGACTGGGGAGAACAGTAAAATGAGAATGATCATTTCCTTGCTTTAAATAGATTCCTCTTCCTATCTTTCATGTTTTGATGAGGACCTTGATTGCATCTGTCCGTTCTCATGACTTCACTTCTGGCTTAGAAAAGTATTAAACGGTATTTTTCATATTTTATTGCCCAGACTTGTCACAACACAGTGATTCAACAGCTGGATACTTGTGGGAAGAAATCTGAACTTCATCAAGAAGAAAAAGTGATGCAGAAAGGACCTAGCACGTATTGAGGTTCTTGGTTACTTCTGTCTGTTTCTTTGAGAGACTTTTTTTAATACAGATTAGCAAAAAGCATAGAGAAAGGGAAGAAGAGGGCAAGCAGCTGTAATAGGAAATTACAGAAGCGTGAGCGAGAGTTCTCACTCTGCTAATACAACACAAACTAATCAGAACTGACAAAAGCATGCAGGGTCAAAAAGATAGACCAGTGATGATGGACCTCAACTTCCCTACATTTCAGAATACAGGTCAGAGACTCATGTACATAGAGATGAAATTTCTATGTAAGTCTTACTTTCCATTTAAAAGACTATATAATTCCAATAGGAAAGCAGTGTCCCAGGAGTTTTGTCTGGCACTGAACACTTATGAATTCAGCTGCTCATCTATTTAAATCATGGTAAGTTTTCCACCATTTTTCCTTGCTTTTTATGCAGAAAAAACAACCAAACGAACAAACAAAAAAAAAAACAACAAAACAAACCCCATTTTCCACATGTCAATTTATTCATTCAATTTGATCCCAAGATGATCAAATTTTCAAGAGCAGTAGCTGTTTCCTACTTGTAAAAATCAAACAAATACAAAAAAACCCCGAAACTATTTGGCATCTACCAACTGCACGTACAGAAAGTAACAAGTATTTGGCCAATAAAGTGAATAATAATAATAATTTTAAAAAAAAAAAAAAACACAACACTTTTACCAACTTTTCTTTAAAGTTGTTTCCAT
>VZRU01019418.1:26165-44351 GCA_013398155.1 Pedionomus torquatus | reverse complement strand
TATACTTGCTTTTTCCCTCCCAGAATCCACAAAAAAATGCATTAAAAAAAAAACTATCTTCCTCTATTAGAGATCTTAGTACACAAGTAACTTTATTTAATCAATAGCAACAAATGGCTACGACACAGTACAAAAACTAATAGACAAAATAATTTACTAATAGATGTACCTACTAGCATCAGAAAAAAAAACGAAACTGACTTTTCTAATAAAGAACACACCACAGAATTGAGATATAAATTTCTTCTCAAGCACAACCTTCTTTCACATACAATCAAAATAAATATATCTGCTTACAAGAAATAGAAAGCCTTTTAAGAAAACTGCAAGTCATAATTGTAAGTGTTCTCCATTTTTAGTATATATTCTTTCAAGTTAATAATCTATACATCATTCTGTTAATAAAACTCCTGATTAAACTCGGGTCCCTTGGAAAACTCTAAACCAAGTTACTTTATGTATGTGTGTATATTTATATATTTATCAAATTGCCTTTGCAAGGATTCATTTCTATTTTCCTTACTGAGTGCTCTACCTACAGTCACTCTTCCACCTAGCGTTTTTGCTCAGGCAAAAAAGCAAAAGTGTACAGCGTTCAGAGATGAGAGATCATCTACCAAAATCAGATCAACTTGCAGAGCCCCTAAAACAAAATTTCCAATACTGCATCATTTTCATTGTCTCTGCTGTTACTGCTGAGCGGGGCTTCCTAATACACACAGCCACATGTTTAAATTCAACAGTATTTGTTTACAGCTCTCTTCAATAAATCCCCTTAGGAAAACTGGTACAGCATGAAAAGGTGAAACTCATGCTTGAATCATTAACTCTACTTCCTAATAAAAAGCAATAGCATGACACAGTAAATAGAGGCTACCATCTTAACTTCTTTTAACTTTTTACTACAGATAAGGTGAATTCAAAATCTCTCTTCATTCTCACCAAGTTATGCATGTAGCACAAACACTGACACTGCAAATATTTCAAAGACAACTGTGTGAAAAAACTGAAAATAATCTCCAAGCAGGGCATTTCAAACAAGAAAGGTACCCAGAACTATTATTTAATAAAATCTTTCCATTTTCCCTGCTCTTTAAATGTTCATAGAGGCAGGTAATTCTAGCATCAGTGGGCAAAGGTGGAGACAAAAATACCCCAAGCATTTCTGCCTCAGAGCTATTTCAATAGCCCACGTAATAGTTAAATGAAGTTTAACTTCATTAACTTTTCATAGCTAACTGACACCGTTACTCTCCCTGCAAGCACAGCCACTCACAGAATATCTTCAGGTTTGATGTCCATGAAGGACACACTTTTGTCCACAAGACAAAACAGTGTTGATAGTCTAATTATTTTAGCANAATATTATATATATATATAGCAAAAATATCAAGCAAATAATCTGCTTGATTATTTGTATTGTTCCAGTGGCAGACACAGACAATGACCAATTCACAGAAAAACTAACAAGGCTGCCTGGTAATTACCCAGCCCAATTACCCCACCAGTTATAAACTGCAGCACCAGTTAGCTTTCCTTCCGCCAGCACACGTATGCAACTTGCACATGGTAAACCACTGCTGCTGTTCGCCTTCTGGTTACCTGCAGTTGAGAGCAAAGGTGGCAGTCAGGCACCCCAGTGACATGCACAGCCAGGGAGCAAAAGCCTACCAGAACTAGCTCTCTTCTGCCTTGGCAGGGCTCTATGCTTTTGCTTTTCTTTTAGAATTTCACAGCTCCGTCTGCAGAGTGGTTGTTTCCCCTGAGAGCATCCAGCTCCCCTTTTCTACCTGCTACATAGCTAGCATATACATACAAAGGTAAATAAGGACAGGCTACTTTTCAATTACTGGGGCGGGGGGGACAGAGTTTAAAAAAAAAGATTTTTAGCAGCTTTAAAAAAAGGCTAGTGGCAAAAATTAGCCTGACCAGTTCAAAGCCCAAAGTGCTTAGAAAAAGGCACAAAAATAATTTAGCTTTGACCTGTAATTAGCACATCTTGTGTTACACTATCCTAAATATATTACCCATTTCTCCCTGCTATACTATTTTTTAAGTCTTTTCAAAATGAACACAAAAATGCTGAGTAAAGGTGATACAGAATGTGAAAAAACATTGAAAAAATATTTTCAAGCTTGTAATATTTATCAATTATGTAGCTTCAGAAAGGTGCCAAACCGTTCTATATTATAAAACATAACCATACATTAAACAAAAAGACTGCAAGTCAAGAGGCTTCCTTGGCACTGGGGGAGAAAACGTGGGCAGTGGGTTTTTTTGTTCTTCAAATTAAATCTAGCAGTTACGGGGGCGGGGGGGAGCATAAGAGACAGACAGATTCTGCTGAAAACCAAAAGAATCAGATTCCAGATTCACATTTATATATCAGTATCATGAAAATAAAATACACGAACGACTACTTTAAAAATACTTTTTCCACAACCATGACGTCAAGTATTTGGACATAAATATACATGTAAGAAAAATGTCAGAATTAAAGCCACCGTGATTTCTCTCCCTTGAGAGCGTGTGCGCGCACAGTTTTCAGTTCTGTTTTCTTTCTTTATGACAAAAGACCCTTTTCTCATTCATTCATGACGCTCAGCTAATGAGCGGTTTGAAAATGTCTCTAGGCTTAACTTATTCAAGTTAATAGTGCACTATTAACTTGTCTCTAGGCTTAACTTATTCAAGTTGAATAGTGCACTATTCAAAACCTATTATTAAACATAAGTTTCAGGGTACAGCTTCCTGGTATGCACCACTGGAATATCGAATTAATAAAATAAACTTAGTGAAGTTAATCTCCACAAATGGCCCCAGAAATGATGAAGTGGTAGTATCTGCATTTTACAGATTAAAATTAGGGTAAAGAACTAAGATCAAAAGTGCTAATTAATTATAGCTCCAATTTAAGCACCTCAATGTACTTAGCTTATGAAACAGTTCATCTTCAGAACACAGTTTCCACTCAGAACAAATAAAGTTGTGAAGGCTCAATAGTTCCACAAATCAAACCCCAGAGTTTCACCTCGATTATCAGAAATACAGAATAAGCAATTACAGTTTCCACCAAAAAATAGTGGCTTATACAGTATCCCTTCAGAACAGTACCAGAGACAGTAAGAAAGGATGGTCTTTGGAAAGCATTCAATTGTATGAACCATGAAACCTTGAATTCCCTGCCATGAAAACGACTGCTGCAGCAAAGTCAGCACAAATGCAACAAATGGTGGTGCCCGTAATGCACCACCATGATTCCTACCCAGAGTAGCGCCACCCTTATCACTGAGTAGAGCAGGGGATCTTCAAAGCAGCAGCAAACATGTATTTTGCTGGAGTGTAAGCTATTCAACTGCAATATTTTCCAGCCTTTGAATGTTTGATTTTGCAGATTCAGTGTTGCTTCCTTAGGTCGTAACCAATTCCCTAGATTCAAAAAGTGTAAGAACAAGTACAGAAATGCAGACTACTATATTGCTATGCACAGCTTACCAGAGTTGGAACTTTTACAGCCCCAGCTAGCACTGCAGCTGGCCAAGTAACATGCACAACAGAGTGTCATCCTTCAGCAGGTAACGGATGGGTACTTCCCATGGACTTTCTGTACATTTGCCAACAGCAGCAACGCTCCTGAACCTTGAGTCCCATTCCACACACTGTGTGGCAGCACATCACAGGATAGCTTCTTCTTTGTGTTCACCTGTATTTGATTTTTAATTCCTATATAACCTCTCTTTTCTCTGCCCCCATTCCAGATCTGTCCCTTCCCTGTTTCTCTCACTTCATCCCATTTTCTCCATTTATGCAATTGCATCCTGTTCCCAACCTGTCTGAATTATCTCATCCAGGTTTTCTCCCTACTGGCAGCCAGTTTGTCTGTCTCTAGTATTCTTGCCCAGTCTGTCCTGTTCTCTGGCAACACACCAGCTCTTCCAGAATCTCATGTGCTTATGTTCAGTATTGGGACTCCCATTTCATAGTTTCCCAATCTTTTTCTCATACTTACTCACCTACACTCCCCAGGTTTACTTCCTTGTGTCATAACTTCCTGGTCTACCTTCTCTCAAAAAACACTCACCAGCTAGTCCCAGTCTACTTATCTTCCCTATTTCCAGTCAAATCCTCTCTCTCTCCCCTTCAGGATCATTTAGCTGCTTGTCCCAGCCTACTCTTCTCTCTGCCTAGTCTTCTGTCTTCTCCACATTCATCTCAGATTAATCCCTTCTCTGCATTGTTAGAAAGTATAAATACCCTTTGAGAGATGGGAAAGCTTCAGCCCATCCAAAATATCTGGAAAAAGCTATTTCTGACAAAGCCATTTCAGTCATCCATAGTCACTCAGGTTATATACAGTGCTGTTGGCACTAAGAGATGCAAGAAATTCACACAGCTCCACACATATAGAAATTCTCCACTTTGGCCACTACGCTCCAGCAATTTCTGTTAAGCACATAAGAACTCCCGTGTTAGAAGAATTTAGGTTTTGGTGAGTTTTCATAGCCATTCTTGTATGGAAAAATCCCCTTTCCAAGTTTTAAGGCTCAAATTTCAAGGCACAAGAGGCTTATAATATTTCAGGTACAATGGTTACTACATTTTAAAATAAATAAATAGATGAAATTAAAAAAAAGCACATACATACATCTCAGCAGAATAATACATTTTTCCTTAGCCGCCTATTAAATCATAGAACATTCGTGGAAACATACACCCTCAAGCGGGCAGCTAGCATGCAACATTTTAGTATGAAAGCATCCTGGCCTACATCAGAAACAATGTGGCCAGCAGGACTAGGGAAGTGATGGTTCCCCTGTACTCAGCGCTGCTGAGGTCATACCTTGAACACTGTGTTCACTTTTGGGCTCCTCACTACAGGAAGGACACTGAGGTCCTGGAGCATGTCCAAAGAAGAGCAACAAAGCTGATGAGGTGTCTAGAGTATTACAAAGAGCAGCTGAGGCAAATGGGATTGTTCAGCCTGGAGAAAAGGAGGCTGAGGGGGGACATTGTTCTCTACAACTACCTGAAAGAAGGCTGTAGAGAGGCAGAAGCAGTTTTTTCTTCCAAATAAGAAGTGATAGGATAAGAGGAAATGGCCTCAAGTTGTGCCAGCGGAAGTTTAGATTGGATATCGGGGAAAAAATTCTTCACTGAAAGGGCTGTCAAGCATTGGAACACACTGCCCAGGGAAGTGGTTGTGTCATCATGTCCTTTAAATACTTTCAGGGATGACAATGTGGAGCTGAGACACAGTTTACTGGCGGATTTGGCAGTGCTAGGTTAATGGTTGGACTTAATGATCTGAAAGGTCTTTTCCAACCTTAAAACGACTACATGATTCTGAGACTGTTGCATTTTGACAAACTGAAAACACATTCACACACAGCTAACTCTTTGACAACCCTAACAGCAAGGACAGTCGCTGTAATGCTACACATGTATGTGTAGACCAGGCTACAGCTTCTGCAACACTGCCATTCAAACTACATTGAAGACATCATCATCCCAACAAGCCTCCAAACATGAATGCCAACTATTTCCTACAACTGCTGAAGTTGTAAATCAATGTTATGTATGATAAAAAGACAGTCAAACAATATAGTCAGTTAGTAGTTAAAGGGTTCCCAAAACACTGGGAAAGGGTAAACACCTGACTTGCTAAATTCTGACACTGCACCTCTTCCTTACACAAGTGCTTCCCTTACTTCATACTCCTGAAAATTTTCCATTTATCACAGCAAAAGAAAATTATCACTCTTGCAATTGAACAGTCAAACTATAGCTAATATATGCTATCAACATTCATCAGATAACCCCACTGTCTAAAAAAAACCACTTCTGTATCTAGCATATTCCCAGGACAAGCAACCCACCAGAAAATAGCTTGAAAAAATAAAGGACAAGTTTCCATTTCAGCAACATAACCAAGATCACTGCAGTGACAATGGTTAATCATGGGCTACTGCCCCAGCAGTTCAGGGCAGGTTGTTTGCAGACAGAAAAAGTAATGAGCTTCCACAGCAGTACGTAACCCCTCAACTCTCTGCCATGCTGCAAGATCAGCAGGGCAAGATGCACTGATAAGCCCATGAAAGTAACTGATGCAGAAGTTTTGGCCTGCATCTGATCACCACCCAAGTTCTGAAAAATGCAAATAGCCCTCCGTTCAGTGCTGTCCAGCCCCACAGACACCACTGAACACTGAAGGCAGACTAGAATAACTACCTCATGCCCCTGTGTTCCCTCCAAATCCACTGCCATTACAACATCTCTATAAATCCCTGAAGACTGACATCTCATCCTGGAGCCACCCCACACTGTAACACACTTGGGCTGCAATCACGTTGATTCTGCAATGGAAAAGTTTTGGTTGCTTCACACAGACAGGAGCAGGACTCTGGGCTGGCAAAGCTGCCAATGAATGAAGCTAAAATTGATTGCACTCCTTAAGCCCTTAAAAAAGGCAAGTGGTCCCAAAATGCGGCACTGGCAAGTTAGTCAACCCTGGAGTACTGCAAATAAGTTAAAAAAAAAAAATCTCCTTGCTAATATATTTTGGCATGGGAAGAAAAGGGAGGGTCTGCACATCAGACCATGTGGGGAGGAAATTGCCTGATGCAGTTTCACACAGTGAAGCCCAAAATATCTACCACTGGCAGAACACAAGAATAATAACAAATGAGATTTCAAACAAGTCTAAACAGAGCTCCAGCTACGGCAATGAGCAATTTAGATATGCATCAGTTACTGGAAAGAAGTGGATATCACCGTCCTATAAAAACCAAGTATGTTTAAGGATGAAGAACTCACTCTTCCCAACTACAGAAACCCAAGATATGAGCTTCATACCAATGAGAAACTTTAAAATATTCACCTTATTTTACGTAGCTAATCATAGGTTTTTGTGTGGTTGTTGTTTTGTTTTTTAAATTTGAAGTTGCAGAAAATACACACACAAAGTGTTCTCTGAAGAGCAGGTGAAGTGCCTAGGTGACACTTTGTAGAACTCAAATTATTGTCTATCTATCTTGAGAAAGCTGCAAACATATTTTCAACTTTTTAGATGAAAGCTTTCACGTTTGTTCCCAAAACATGACTAACTTCAAGATCTGTGTGACATATTCAGTTTAAAGACTGCATATTTTTTTGGTGTGCTAAGATATTTGCTAGAAAAACTAAAAATACCTGCAAAAATTAAATAGACCTGGAAGTTTACTGCTGATTGGAAAAAAAAATAAAAAAACGAAACAAATCACCAAAAAAAACCCCCACAAAACAACAAACACCACAATGCGACATTTTAGTGCCTTGGTAACATCCCTTCTTACAAGCCTAATAAATTCGTTTTTAATCTTAAACAATACACTAACTATTCTGCAAGATAGTTCAATTTTCTTATTTCAGCATCTTCAGCACAGACTTTACTAAATAGTTCTTTTCACTGAATCATCATAATGTGTTTTCCCAATTAATGCAATTAGTCAATTCTTCTTTATTTATGGCATCTTCTTTATCCAATGTATCAATTGCTGCTTTAAAAAAGAAAAAAGAAAAAAAAACAACACACCACCACCACCAAAAAAAACTAAAAAACACAAATCAAAAATTCCATAGAACGATTTTCACCCCGTCACTGCCTGTGGTGGAGGAGAACCATGATTAACAGGAAAAGGGATCAAGCCTCAAACCTACTTTACAGCATGTTTTTGTGTTGCAAAAGGAGGCAATGCTATATGGTAGCAACGGGAGTTCTCATGAACTACCCTTAACCTGGGTAGCCACCTACCATCACCACGTTCCATAGCAGAGACCACAGCCTCCAACAACAGACCTTGTGCAACCAGGAACTAGCACAATAGTCACTAATCATTTACTTGTAAAATCTTCAATGTAATAGTAACCAGCAGCCTAATTTACAGATACAGAAAAGCGGGAATTCTTCCTACTTCTACCATCCTTACGCAGGGCTTACGCAGCACTGAGGGTGATATTCTAGTGCAAAAAAACTACTATAAGTCAAATGAAAATATTGCCCCCTTCTGAAAATGCTTAACTCTCACTATTACTGGTGTGCCACGTCCAAGAATTCTACCAGGCAGTTAAACGCTGTAAGATAAGAATTCCTCAGTTTTGGGTCCTCCTACTTTCAAGAGTGGAGGCCCTACTAAAACATTTCCCTGTGACATAGGTAATTAAAAGAATAAAGTAAAATGAATTAAATCTTTGAACATACATACATAAACACACAGAAAACAGTAGAGATACCTCTGATTTCATTATGCAATTTGTAAATGCCAATACANTTTTTTTTTTTTTTTGGACATAAAGCAGATTCTATGAATTCCATTAGAATACATACGTATGCATCAAGTTATTTTCCCCACTTGTCTACTCAATGGGGACAAAGAAAGTATTATTCACAGGCAACAAGAGGTGTGGTATAAAAGCTGGGCAGCAATGATGTGGTTTATTATGGGAAGAACTAAAGAATTCATTAAGGTGCACTATGGGGCACAGCAGCTTTACAAGAATTCTCTGATGTGCCAGTAATGTCACAACAAATACACAAGTAAACTAGGTAAGTAGTTTCTTCTCACATTAACATTGGTTTCAATGCCATTCGAGCTGTGGTCACTTACAATTTCAACAACATGCTTGATCCTTTTTACAGATCACACAACAAGCCTGATACCCCAACACTCTTCTGGGGGTGCCTCAACATCTTCTAACAAATTTAAAACAGCATTCTAGCACAAACACTGGAAATCAAAGCATGGTTTGTTTTAATAACACAACATATATTATTGACCTTACCAGTGTGACAGGGAACCATTCTACTAGGAGGTTTTTGTACCATCACATATCATTTCTTTTTCAGGCAATTTTTAAAATACCTTTTTAAGAACATGCTATGTAACTGATGCACACCACATTTAAGCTCATACCATCCAAGTAGCCTACCAAATCATTTTCTCCACCAGCAGCATGAAGACAGAGTGCATTATGACACCTCATACATATTTAATAATAGCCTGATAGGCTGTCATTAACATCAAACAGCAATCTAAGTTTGCTACATTAAACATGATCCCTGTGTTAAGAGGACAATCACAAAGTGCCTCCGAGATCGAGCCTGTAAAAAATACCCACCAACTTGGACAAGGTGTAATGAGGCCAACGGCACTGAAGAAGCCATTATTCACATATTGCAGTTAAAATGGGAAAAAAAAAAAAAAAAAAAAAAAAAGAGTAGAGGAAAAAGAAAAAGCTTCAGTGGGTCATAAGACCAGACATGCCATAAGGCAATCTGCCAGAGAGTACTCATATTAATAACTGTTGTGTCAAAACTGAACATTCAAAAGAAAAGACAAACCTTCCTTTATGTTTTATGAAATGTAAGCCCACAGAATTAATAATTCATGAGATGAAGAAAAATATCAGATTTGGATATAAATATTAACAGAACACTGTCAAGCTGTTTAGAACTGAATTCTGACTGTCCTATCTTACAATTATCAATATAGAAGGGAATATTCTTCAAAAGCTTAAAAAAAAAGCCAAACAACAGTATGAAAGTCATTAATGAAGAAATTAACATTCTCTATTCATATAGGTCCTACACAAAACAGCAGAACTGCCTTCTGTGCCCAGCTATGGCTGAGCAAGTAATTGACTGGCATTATTTGTTCCTACACTGCGTTGACAAAAATAATGTTGGTATGCACACAAGAAAGTATACCAAAAGGACATACTAAAATCAAGACCCAGTGGAAAAAGGGGAGAAAAAGAGGGGAAGTAGTTGTCAGGTGACAAACAATGACAAAAAAGCTAGTTAAAGGTTATAAGTTTGAAAAATAAAAAGTTTATACAATGGATAAATCTTGGATAAATTTTTCTGATTAGCTAGAGAACAGGCATTTAAAAACTACAAAAGAAAGCAATCAACCCGTAATGCACAACCACAATCACTGCATGTGATTTCAACAGAAGATGAACTATATTTTCAGAAAAATTATTAGTCTCGAGATAAAGAAGTATTTAACTAGACTTGTAATATGATAAAGATTAAAATGGAAATAACTGTATTTTGTTTGCTGAAGTGGTTAGCAGTAGAAGTCCAAGATCTAGAAGAAAATTCTGCCTTATGATGCCAACCCTTCTCTGCTTTTACTACTATAAAAGAAAATAGAATATTGAACAAAATATTCTATATAAATAATTGTGACAAAAAACAGGAATGCCATCAAAAGGTCATTCCAAAAGGTGATGACACTGTGTTCCTTTATAGTTTTTTTTTCTTCTCCCCAACACTAATATAATTTCAGTCTAGTTATGTCCCCATCAGCACTTACATTCTGGGAAACAGTGTTAAAAATACTAACATAAGCAGCAGTATTAGGCATACATTAAAAAAGGCAGCTTAAAAACTTCACTTTTCTCCACAGTTCCTGACATTATCACTGCATTTTAACTAGTGATGAGCGTGTAGAACGAAAAGCTAAAGAAGCGAAGCAAGCTTTTAATAGTTTTAAAACTGTTTTTAAAACTACTTTTCCTACCTTTATCATTCTAGAGAGATCTCCAGCATCAGCTAATTCCAACACTATGTTCAGTTCATTGTCTTCAATGAATGAGGCATAATATTTAATTACATTTGGATGATTCAATTGCTAAGAAAGCAGAACAATAATGCACATTTTAGTGTACAGCACATTTTATCTTTTAAGACTGACAAATGAAATGTTCTTATTTAAGCAAAGAAAAGAATTCCTAAAATCTATTTCAGTATGAAACAAAAAGTACATGCTTATGAAAAGCACTTACAGGTAAACATTTCGCAAGAACACGATGGCATTTTAGGATCAACATGATGACTGAAGTTACAATTCTAGAAGAACTTGGTTTCAATGTATCTATGTTACAGCATGGTACGCTTATCTGAAGCAGCAAAGTCAATTTTTGAAATCAGTATTTTACTGCACACAGGATAGTTACTTAGACTACTCTGGTTTCAACAGAAGCTTCTACTTGGAAAGTTAGCCAGGTTTCTAGAGGATTTACTTCTCAATGTTCGTTTTTAAAGCACTAACTTACAAAGGCTTACAGAACCCTACACAGTGAACACCTCAAGTACATCTATGAAAAACTTAATATAATTTGATGATGGTTGAGTATTTTTAAACAAGTATTTTACCTTTAGAAGATCTATTTCTTTGATGCAGTCAGCACGGGCTTTGGCATCCATTAAATCAAATATCTATGCACAAAAGGTAAGATATTTTTATTATTATTATTAAGTATAGCAAACCAAGATCATTAACGTTATGTCATAGCATCTGTAAAGCACTGAGTTATGCATTTCATGGCAAGATGTAACATTGCAGTAAGAGCTATTCCTAATGCTCTCATGTACCAGTTTCACTGCTATATCCATTCTTGTAGCCCTCTTGTAGGAATAGTCTTCCACAAGTTTCCAATGACTTAATTGCTACCTCCACACTTCTGTTGAAACACACAACAATAATTCAGCACATTTCCTTCAAGTTGGTTCTAATACAAAAGTCAGCCTGCTCCCCCATTCCTGCCACACCATTATCACAAACCTATTCTTTCTAGTACAGAGCACACCCTTTTTTTCCTAGTCTCTTGCTAGTCTTCCTTTTCTAATCTAAGTAACGCATACACTTTTACACTCTCTCACGATCAAAACTTCATTGTCACCTCCGATTCTTCTCTCCCATTTCATTCCCTTCAGCAAGCAAAGAAGTGATTTCAGGTTCTGCAATTTGTTTACTAGAGCACGTTTTTTCTAAGCCCTCATCTGTCACCCTGACTTTTATAGCATTTTACAGTTAGACATGTCTGCTCTTCATTTTTTTCCCACCTCCCAGCTGCTCTAAATTACTTTGCCATTTATCTCATTTTTGCACCCTCCAGTTACCGTATTACTCTCCGCTAATTTCAAGTTCTGTTTGGAGTAATTTTTCCTGCCCTTAGAGTCCTTGTCCACATGCTGCACATTTATTTTATTTAATGTCTTTATTTTCACTTTTTTTTTTTTTTTTACCATCTTTGGGTTCCCTTCTCACTTCATACATTCTCCATACATTGCCACTATTCCCCTTAGAAATGACCAAAATTTTACTTTGTCAAGTAACCCATACCCTCTCATTTGCCATGACTCTGTGAATTAAAAAAAAAAAAAAAAAATTTCAGACAAAACCTAAACAAACAAACAAAAAAACCCTCTCAAACCACTCATCAACTTCCATGCAGCCTGCCTATTACATTTTGAGCTACCCAGTAGAATAACAGAGGTACACTATGAGTTTTAGCAATTGCTAAAAGTACTGAAATGCCAGGCCTGTAGACAGTAAGAAGAAAAGAAAGAAGAAAACCAAACTACTTACCAAGAAAGGGAACACAACATCTCACAACTACCTGTATATTAGTGCCAGGACAACGGGAAATAAACAGACTGAGCTAAAAGTAATTATTCAAGGAGGAGACTGCGGGAGACTTAAACACAAAAGGGTGGGTCACAAGACAGTCAAAAGACACTAAAAATAAAGCAATTTCAGAGGTCTTAGAGGAAAAGAGTTAGTATTATATGTGAAATTACAAGTACAAATATTAAGACGTAAATTAACGCTGAAGGAAAAGACAGAAAAGATAGTTTATGAATAAAGACGGGGAACAGTAAAGGAGATGAAACAGCTTGCATCTGTTACAGATCTCAACTTTGAATGGAAAAAACATTGCTCTTTAATTGTTTTGACAATAGACTAATATCTGGTACAGTCATGAGGGACTGTAATGATTTTTCTAGGAAACAATTAGGAAAGTTCTAAATATGAGAGGCAGAACATTAACAGAGGAAGTACTAGGAAGGCATGAGATCATGATAGTATGTAATTTGAGAGACCAGCAAATGAAAGATTTTATACTCTTTCTCCCAAAAACTAACACATGAAAGTGTACTGGGGAGCAGGGAAAAGGGGGGACAGGTATAGTGTCATGGCTTGAAGCCTGACACTTTTGCTAGGTTCTAGATAACAGCGAGATGAGAACATTCCTTATAAGTAATACAGAAATTAGAGAACTCCAAACACACTAGAGGAACTTAATCAAAGCTGCAGATAGAATTTTAAACAATATTGTACAGAAATTAGCTACTTATAACATTTGGAGAAATTGCCCTGAGCACAATTTAAAGATTCAAAACAAAAAAAAAAGTTTTACTGTGTGAAAAAACAGGGCAATTTGCTCTGTTAATGACTATTCCAATATGTCAATAGGCTTATTAACTTATCTATACCAGGAGTATTTATGTACACAAGCAAATCAAGCAAATTTTGCAAGCAATTTTTTTTTATTAGCTAAACTTCTGATAGGGACATAAATCAGTAACTCTCATAAACGAACAACAAAACAACAAAAATAAAGGTCTAGACTCAGGACTGTGAAAGATCTAGGGTCAAGGCACACGAAAGACAAAATTTTGTTTGTGTATTCTGGCCAGTATTCCCAGTACTTCTACTTTGTTATTAAGCAGCTTGGAGTAGATTAGACCAAGCAGCTGCTCTTGTGATAGGGCAGACTTAAGTTTTACAAACATGACTCCCTATACCTTTGCTGAATTTCATATAGCAGACTGGTAAATATGCCACAGCCTCAACTAAAATGGGTATTTCAAACATTACCTAAATAAAGCAAGACAGAAAATTTGAGTCTTTTTGGATCCTTACAAAAAAAGACTGACAATATAAAGATTTACTATATATGACTCAAGGTTCTTCATTAGACTTTGGTCCAGATTCAACCTCAAAAGACTATAAATAGCACTTCCCAGAAATCCAGAATTGCTGTTTCAGATACTAAGCTCCTCCAACAGTAAGACTGGAAATAACCCACAACAAAAATAAGAAAAACAAATCACCCAGTCCATGGCCTCTGAAAAAGCTCTGCCCTGTAATACCAGATTCAAACAGCTTGCAGAGATTTTCTTTCTGAATAGATTATCTTTCCATTTCGCCAAACTGCTGTAGTACCAGTCAGAGGCTCCTAATGTAATAAGCCATGTCAGCTCACAAGGAGGCTACTGTAAGCACGAGAAAACCTCCACACTTCATCACCAGAAGATGACTCAACATTGAAGAACATCTCACACTGAAAAATGGAAGCCACGATGAAAGATTTTAAGAGCTGAAGAACATCCTTTCAAGTGCATGTCAAAATTATACATGGCACCTGGCAGCAATCAGAAGGCTTGTTTTGCAGAAGCTGCTGCAGACCAGATGACCGCTTAGAAGAAGTTGTCCTTCACTTATGGTTTACTATAGGCTGGCCAATATGAAGAGACATCAGTACTTCAATCACAGCTGTAACAGCTTACATCTTCGCAAGCAGACTAATTCCATCTTCAGCTATTATTACTCAGCAAGCCAACCTGGAAGGTCAGTTTATGTCCCTCATCCCCCCCAGCAAATCTGTGTGCAACGTGTATGTCACACACACAACTTGTAGCCTTATAAAGACAGTATTGCCACTGCTATTAGCTAGCCACAGGCCTCAGAGTGCCTCAGAAACATTACGTCTATAGACTTCCCACATTTTGCCTGGACTTCTCTTGGCATGAACTTGTTTTTGGAACTTGGATTTAGCTGTAGCAGCACATGCTCTACAGTTGAGAGGTGTGACTGTAATTAAGTCATTACAACCGGATGACTTGTGTCTTAACTTGCTTTTAGATTCAGCTCCGCTTTGTGGAACTGCACGGTCTTAAGGAAATTATAGAATATATAGGAAATGTAGAAGATACAGATAATAAAGGTCTAATAAAACCAGTGTGTTTACTATTAGTAAGCTTTTCCAGCAACACAAAGCATTAGCAACTGACTGCTTGAAAGAACCCAGCACATCCCACATAGAGCCACCACCAGCATCCTCCTCCCAACAGAACTCAGGAAACTGGAAGGGTGAGGCTGAACAAAGTTGATGTGAAGAAGCTTGTGTACATCGATTATTGGGAATTAGCAGCAATTAGACTACAAGCGTTAGCATCACTGTAATCGGTCAACAATAAAAACTGCTGCATTTTGATTAGACTGCTAGGGCATTAATTAGACTAACAATACATTCTAATTCTTGACTCCACTTATGAGGTCAGGATCACAGGGTAATTCAGGTTGGATGCGTGTTTCTCTAGTCAGCACAAATTGCAGTGTAATACACCCTTATTTAAAATTTTAATTATATTACCCCAATTTCTATTTTCAAGGACTCTCATAAGATTAACATTTCTACAAAGGAATTATGTTTGCTGTGGAAAACCTAAAAATAAGCAAAAATTAGATTAAATGTTTTTATGATGTGTCAGTTCTCATGAAGAATGTAATCAAAAAATCTCTTTGCAGTAAGCACTATACCTTAGTTAGCAATTACTGTGACATTCCTGAAAACAATTAGGCGAATACTGCTGGAGAGACTTAAGAGAGCATTTTTATAAAGCCCCTAGCAATTTTTTTTCCACTTAGCATAACACCAAGTGAAACAAAAAGACTGATTTTAGCTGAATTTTTCGTCTCCTATTGCAATCAATAGCACCGAAAAAAAGAGTAGAAGGACAAGCATACATTGATACTTATTCCAAAATATTTCCCACCGTGTACTATCTCTTAACTTAGCACTTAATTACTTTTCCAGCACCTTCATATGGACATAATTATAATTTTATTCTTTCAGCATTCTAGAAATATCAGTTGTGAGTCCCGCCAGGAGATATCAGTATTTTTAGAACAGTTTCTAAACTATTGGAAGATAGGTCACAGAAGCTGTTCCCTATGCAGATGTGTAAACTAAACAAAAAGGTTACAGTACATGGAATCAACTTCCATGTATCACTAGGTAACTAGAGCTCTTAGAAGGCTATGTGCGTAGCAAGGTTTAGAAACAATTAACAACCAGATGAAAAACATCAGGCCTTCATCTTTTTAAGACTAGACTGTATCTTATCAATTACCAGCTACCAATTTAAATCATCATCTGAAGTGACATGCCAAGTTGGAAATCTACTTGACTGCTCTTGCTCTGAAGTCCCTCACTTTTCCAAGTTTTCCTTTTCATATTGAAAAGGATGAAAGTCTTCCTAACCTCACCATTTAAATGACAATTTAACCTATTCCTGTTTGAAATACTGGATAAAACAAAACCACCAAAAAGTATTCCCAAAGCAAAATGAAAACATGACTGCTATAACATAAACATACAGACAAGCAAGCAAAACAAAGACTTGAATGCACATAAATATTGAGCTATGATACTGCATAGCAACAATGAGCGTTAGAGTATTTTGCCACCACAGCATTGCTGTGCTGAGACAATAGTGCTTCATAAAGTGTGAAATTACAAGTGCTTTCCTAAGATTAATTATCTCTAATTCAGGCCTGAAGTAGCAATCCACTGACAATGCACAATGAATAATGAATGTAAGAGATAGATAAAAGGATTCATTGTCTGAATTTCTAACACAGAGGTCTCCAATTTTGGAATGAAAGGGAAGGAAAGGTGAAACAATGTAAGACAGAAACATAATGAATCTGGAATCGTGTCAAAATATACTATTTCACACAGTATTTTAAAATTTGTGTAGCTAAGGTTTACAAGAAAAATAGCTCATAAAGTAAACTCATACAGCCTTATAGTCACAGACTTTTGAGATTTACAACTCTTTTGCCCTTAAAGGATGTTTTGTGAGCTTCTATTCCAGTACCTTGCGGTTGCTTACTTACCCCCTTCAAAGTGACCACTAGGCTGCTTACTGCTCAGAATGCCACACAGCTCAGGGTGTTAATAGTTCTGTTGCAAGGGTTACTTAGGGTGGCAGTACTAGAGATGTACCGCATGATGTTTTAGTATAGCTTGGACATCAGGCTTAACACACATTAAGACATTTACCTAGAAGCCCTTCAGTGCTTCTGCTACTGCTACATTCATAGTTTAGCTGTGGTTGATCTTTCCTGATGTTCCTTTGTACACTTTGGCTCAAAGCATAGTTTAGACACTAACAGAAGTCAGTAATGAAGATTTGGTTTTTAATTCTGGTTTTATCTAGGTAATGTTTCAGCAACATCTCAGAAACATAGTTCCATGGAAAAAGAGAGAACCTTATTATTATAAATACCACTTCCCTAATCATAAGGTGGCAAACCACACATAGGAGGATGAAGCACAAATGGTACAAAAAGAAGAAAAGATCCAACATACTATTTTGTGTGTTCTGCTGGTTAAATTACAAGCAACAAACTGCAAATTAAACAGTTTTCACCCTGCTGCATATCCTACTAGAAACCAAATCATGAGAACTACTTCTTCGTGTCATCTGGACTCAGTAGCAACTACAAATTCAGAAAGAGTGGTTTCTGTCACCATCTGCTTGTCCTTCCTCCCACAGCATCTTACTGCCACTTGCTTCTGCTGATATTGAGTTCCACAAACATACATTTTGTACACATTAATATAACATTTATCAATATTGTACATATTTCAGCCAAATAAAATTTTAATAGCAGAAAATAAACAGTCTTGTTGGAAAGCTTATAAGAACTCAAAACTGGCAATTTTTTGGAACAAATAAAGGCCCGAGATCCAGTAACCCTTTAAGGGAGGACAACTGAATAATTCTAAATCACATCAGACCCTGACAGCAGAGACAAATACGGGGAACCACTGACATAATACACAAAGAGAACAGCTATCTACCTAACCCATCCAGGAAAAAGAAAAAAAAAATAGGGAGGGGGGTGGAATGGACATGACTTGCAAGATCAGAAAGGCAGGCATTTTAGCAATTCAGATACGAGATGAAAAAGGGCAGAAAATAGGAAAGTAAAAGGAAGTCAAAATCTCAGTTGTTACTTAAGTTAAAGTATAACATTTGGAGACACTGTCCCAACACGGAAAGTGCTATCCAAGCACAGGTCTAAAATAAAGGGAACAGAGCCTCTCCTTCATAACAGAAGGAAGCAGTCTTCCTGTTTTGTCCATGCTGAGCTTCTACTCATTAGGCACCAGAAAAAAAGGCAGTGTTTTAAGAAAACGTGACTGAATTTATAAAGCAAGAAGCACCACCATAGAGCAGACCCACAAGAGCTCCTCTGAAAAGCCATCACTTCTCACAAATTT
>VZRU01019418.1:13665-21165 GCA_013398155.1 Pedionomus torquatus | reverse complement strand
AACGGGATGGACGATAGGACAAAACACACCCTCAGCAAAAACTGAGATGAACGGCCAATGCACCAGAGGGTCATGATGCATCCAGAGAGACCTCAACATGGTGAAGAAATGGGCTGACAGGAACTTCATATCATTCAACACAGGTAAGAGCAGAGCCCTGCACCTGGGCAGCAATAACCCCATGCACCAGCACATGCTAGGCACTGACCTGCTAGAAAACAGGTTTGGAGGTCAGATCCTGGGCATCCTGGTAAAAACCAAGTTGAATGTGTGGCAGCAATGTGCCCTTGCGGCAAAAGCAGCTAATGGTGTCCTGGACTGCATTAGAAACAGTGTTAGCAGCAGGTCAAAGGAGGTGATCATTCTCCTCTACTCAGCACCAGTGAGGCCAGACCTGGACTGCTGTGTCCAGTTCTGGGCTGCCTATACACAGACATATTGGAGAGTCCAGCAAAGGGCCACTAATGATCAGGACACTGGAATATCTCTCATATGAGGAAAGGCTGAGAGCACTGTAAACATTCAGCCTAGAGAAAAGAAGGTTCAGGGGAGATGTTCAGTAAGTTCAAATACCTGAAGTTATTAAGGTAACCTTCTTAACCTCCAGTTAAGAAGACAGAGCCAGGCTCTTTTCAGTGGTGTGCACAGGACAAGAAGCAATGGTCACAGACTGAAACACAAGAGGTTTTGTCTGAACTTCCGGAAACACTTGTTCACAGTAACTGGGCACTGGCACGGGTTACCCAGAGAGGTTATGGAGTCTCCTTCCTTAGGAGTCAGGCTTCAAAAGCAGTCTGGATGTGGTACTGGAAAATGTGCTCTAGGAGATCCTGCTTGAGCAGGAGGGCTAATGACCTCCAGAGTTTCTTTCCAACCTAAACCATCCTGTGATTTGGTGAAATGGTGTTTCCAGATTAATTGAGATTAAGCCATTATACTCTTTGGCTAAACATTCTCATACTCCTCCATCAACCATTTTTCAGTGATTAGGGTAATTTAATTTGCTGTGAATATTGGCATATATTTATACAATATAATGATCTAGACAATTAGAAGATATTCCCAGGTTTTGCAAAACCTGACATGCAATTCTTCATAAATCATTACCTCACCTCTTGCTCATAACCTGCTGTATTTTCAATTTTAATTCTTGCTTCTCTTAAATGCATCAGTAACTAGTACAGTAACCACTTTTCATTACTAGTTTTCACCATAAGCATGCTCCATTGGCAGAAAAATCCATAAGAATTAAAGTAGGTATCTGGCTCACAGGAAAAACAATTTGGATTAACAAGACAATGTCACTGAATGATTATTTTAATATTACTCTGGCAATAGGACTATCAGAGCATGCCTGCTCCCCTTCACTCCTTATCCCTTGAAATGCAAAACAATCAATATTCTCATGCAGGTCCAGCTCAGATTCACCAACATAAAACCTTTCATCTTAAGAATAATCAAATCACAAAAATCACATTTAATGCAGTTTACACAGCAGTTGATTTAAAACAGAATAATGGTAAGCAGATTATGAAAATGCTTGTCAGTTAATCAAAGCTAAGAATAAACATTGGTTTCTTCTTCTGTAGAAAGTGTTTAGTTGATTACAGCAGTATTGCTTTTAGGCTGTCCTTAGTTTACCACAGAGGAAACTGGTTACCTGTAGGATGAGCCATATTACTTGGAACAGTAAAACTAGAAGCTTATTTTACTAGTATATACTAGTATACTAAACTGAATTTGTAGGTTAGGGTTATATTCCTAAAATTGAACCAGTCCTCAAAAAGTTGGTTCTGTGAATCAGAAAAAGGTATTTAAATACTCAGTAGATAGATGACGAAATATGAAACCTGTTTACAGTCAGCAAACTAAAAGCATAGGAAGGCTTTCTAGAAATACAGAAATCTTAAATCAGATGTGTTCCATTTTCTCTTTAGTCAGGAAAGAAAAAAAAATTGCAATAATAATGGGGACCCCTCTATGATATTAAAAATAAGAACAAGTATTTTTTTGTATCAAGATTACAAATGTATTTCCTCAAAATATCTGTATACGTGGCTACAGATTTGTCTTAAAATTCTGTTCGGCATTGGTATAAATGCTATTAAATCCAGATTTTTTTTTGCTATCATAATGCTATAGTAAAAACACTGGAGCTAGGGAAAGCTGGTTATTGTAAGTTTACTAAGTTTCACAAACTAGAATTTGCCTTAGTTTTTTTAAATAAAGGACACAAACTGCACTATCACCTATGCTGTTACCAAGGAAATTACAAAATTTAGGTTCCAGCTTTGTAATGAACTGTCCAGCTTCTACTTTAGAACCGTCACCACAGTAAATATTTTCAGGGTACTCCCCTACAGGCTCTTGCACTCTATTTGAAGAGCTATCTCCTAAAACCATCAAAAAGCAGTACCCTAATGTTATCTCTGATCAGATTAAATACCTTATGCATCTTCTTTCTAACAGAACTGCAGATACAGAGAATTTCTCTTGCCTAGTTTCAACACGTAATGGGACTAATTTATGTAATATCAGCATCAGGAAGCGTAAGAAGAGAACACTGAAGGTAAGTCTGAAATAAATGTGGTAATTCTGATACAATTTCAAAACTTATGTTTAACAGCTCACCATTTCTCAGGAAAACTACTATCATCATCTTTGCTTCCTACTCCAACTCCAGCCCCTTCAAGTTGGTGAAGCAGTAGGAAGCAAAAATGGAAAGTATTTTTTTCTATGAAATAGAAGACTGATATTCAATTAGATTCAAGATCATGAGAATACATTCTATCTGCGTACAGTTTCTTTGTCCCCACAAGAAATAACGTTGTCTAATTTATCTCATTTTAAGAAATCACATTTGCTCTTGAGTAACTGTTAAAAAAAAAAAAACACACCAAATGAGAAACAACAACAACAAAAACAACCAAACGCAAACCCAAAAAAGTACCTGTGGCTGAAATGGTGGAGCAGTAGGCCCCTGCATGCCTTGTGACTGTTCATCCATTCTATCACATAAAAGTGTCCCTTATGTCCTGAAAAGAGAAATACAGTCTTTTACACTGTAATTCAATCTGTATTTATGATCAACAAACATCAGCAGAGGAACTGAAGAATTAATTTTCTCATTCACATGCTTAAGTTTAATAATATTTAACTATTCCAGCCTTGTACTGTTTTGAGAAAGTTTTCTTATGTTCAGCTGTTCTATAAAATTAAATAAATCACTATATACATCTGAACTTATTACTAAAGGATGTGCATTAAACTACCTAAATCAGACAAATGGCCCTGTCTGATAGACACTGCATCATCCCATTATTCCTCCCAGGCATCAAATACTTGTTTAAGTACATATCTCTGGCTGGCCAGTACCTTAGACCTATGGGCAGCATGGGAAATAAAACTGTTGCACACTTAAAGTCTCATTAATGTATCTGTAGATTTTCAGGAGCATGCAACATTAGTTCCACATAAATATAAAAAAGCTAAACATCAACACTCATTACATTCAGTTAAGCTACCTAAGAGGGCTTTAAGATACAATGTTAGGAGCACAGCATCTATTTCCAATTATGAATTCCTCATATCCCATCAATAAGATAGGAGGAAAGATGCCTGCCAAGTTCCCAACATAGGAACACAAGGCTCTAACCAATGATAAGGGTTGCAAAATGTCTAGAATCATTATTAGGAAGAATAAGAGAGACAAAAGTGCAAATGCTTATGAGCCTTTTTTCTCAGCCAAGGTAATCCTTTCTTAGGCTATATGACACTTTTGTTGAGGAAGAGGAGGTGCAGTACCCAGTTTTAGCGGTGCCTGTGAGGGCATCTCTGTTCATATGAAGACAACAGAAAGTTCATCGGAAGCTTCAAGTGCAAACAACAAAAACTTTTATACAAATAGGAGGCAAATCCTTTTTGATTTTCCACTTTTTGGTCACACAAAAATGAAGTGTCTCTGCCTGGTCAAACCTGCCAAAGCCTTCAGAGGAACAAGAGTGACATGTCTGACTGGAAACCTACTCTTGCTTTTTAATTTATTTCTTATTTATTTTCTTATTTTCTGTTCCAAATCCCAAAAGGTCTAGATAGAGCTTGACATAACACACTCTTCTGATACCTCTTAATATCTAATATTAGGAAATTTCCTGTGATAAATTTACTCTGATAAATCTATATACGGCAAATGTGTCCATTTGCTCAGAGCTACTTATGTTTCACAAACTTGTTTTAGAATGAGAAGGTAAAAATTTCTCAAATAATATTTACACTCAGCATAGAATCACGGATTTATTTAGGTTCAAAAGAACCTTCATGATCATCAAGTCCAACCATTAACCTAACACTGCAGAGTCCACCAAAATTGAAGCATGAATCATAGAACCATCCAGGCCAGAAGGGACCTCCAAAGGTCATCTAGACTGACCTCCCCATAGTCAAGGGACAAACCCAACTAGACCAGGTTGCCCAGGGCCTCGTTGAGCCTCACCTTGAATATCTCCAGGGAAGTGGCCTCAACCACCTCCCTAGGCAACCTGTTCCAGCACTCCACCACCCTCACAGCAAAGAGTTTGTTTCTAATATCCAATCTAAATCTGCTCTTCTCCAACTTAAAGTTGTTGTTCCTCATTTTATCACTGCAGGCCTTTGTGCTTTGTATGAAAGCATACAATCTATTATTTCTGTTAAAATAGACAAAATAAATTTTCCTAGTAATTTCTTGAGATAATATTAAAAAGGTTAGAAATAAGCCTGAACAGAAAGCAACAAAAACCTTAAAAAGAAATTTAAGTTTTTAAAGCCCTTTGCAAAATATTTAAGAAATGCTATCAAATAGCTTGTGTTCACAGAATTGCTGTCATTCTTAAAGCATCATTGTGCTCACATCATTAACAGATAAAATAGCTGTCAAGCAGCTTTACAAAGTTTCTCAATATACTATCCCAGTGTACTAAACAGTGGATTAGATACACAAACCAAATGATTAGCAATTTGCTTCCATTCCTGCTTAAAGCAGTCATCCCATGGCATTCCAGTACCATTAGCTATTCTCTAAACCAAACCACAACCATCGTCTAGTGCAACTCAGGATCCCCAGGGTTTTGCCTTCCTATCCTTAGCACATCTGTATAAAGCAACAATTTCTGTTGTTTTGTCTGCATATGAGCTGTAATTAATCCAAAGATAAAGGCATTTGAAAAAGCAATTTCAGAAAGGCCAAGAGGAAAAAAAATAAATTATCAAACTGAGATGAGAGGAAAAGAATAGGAGGTATGAATTGCAAAGATTTCTAAGACCGTCAGAATGAGCATGGTGAGAAGGGGGGAAACAGCTGGCATATACATGCTGCACATACACACCACTGGCGAGGCATTTTTTTAGCCAGTCCCAGGACTCCAATATTGACAACGCTTGCAAGTTCTGAAACACCTCCCATACAATCTCCTCACCAAGGCAAGAAAATATAACACAACAGGCACTGAAAATTAAACTGTTGTCACAAGACAGCACCTAAATCATCCAGTTAGATTCTCAGTGGCTTATGCAGTCATGACAAACTCTTGAGTGGGGAATTCATGGCAATCTTAAGGAATCTTGTTCTAATTTCTTACTGTAAAAGTCTTTCTATCACTGCCAAGAATACAATAAATCTTTTCTGCAGCAGTATTTTGAACAGCCTTAAATCTTTTTGATATCATCAGTATTTCTACTGAAAGTTTTGCAATGTGTTTTACCACTATATTTACATATTGAAGATTGTTTACCACGTAATGCACCAATAGATAACTCCTATTGGTCACAATCACTTGTTTCAAAATCCTCAGGAAAAAGAAATAAATACAAAACTCTTTATCCTCTACTGGATGAACAGAGGATCACATTCACAAGCCCTGGTCCTCATGGAGGATTTCAATCACTCTGATATCTGTTGCAGGGACAACACAGTAGGGTTGTAAGCAATCCACAAGGTTCCTAGAATGCATTCACAACCAACTTCCTTCTCCAGGTGACTGAAGGGCCAACAAGGAGAGGTGCTATGCTGGACCCTGTTCTCACCAAAAAGGAGGGACTGGTGACAAATGCAAAGCCCAAGGGCAGCCTTGACTGCCGTGACCATGAAATGGTGGAGTTCAAGATCCTTCAGGCAGTGAGGAAGGCACATAGCAGCTCACTGCCCTGGACTTCAGGAGGACAGACTTAGGCATCTTCAGGGATCTGCTCAGTAGAGTACCGTGGGATAAAGTCCTGGAGGGAAGAGGGGCCCAAGAAGCCTGATTAATATTCAAGGATCACCTCCTGCAAACTAAGACACAATGAAACCCAACAAATATTAAGTCAGGCAAAAACATAAGGAGGCCTGCACAGATTAACAAGCTGCTCCTGGACAAACTCAAACATAAAAAGCCTACAAAGCATGGAAGCAAGGACAGGTAGCCCGGGAGGAATACAGAGGAAATTGTCTGAGCAGCCAGGGATCGGGTTAGGAAAACTAAAGCCCTGATAAAATTAAATCTGGCCAGGGATGTCAAGGGCAACAAGAAAAGTTTGTACAGGTACGTCAGTGATAAAAGGAATACTAAAGAAAACATGGGCCCCCTCTGGAAGGAAACAGGAGACCTGGTTACCCAAGATATAGAGAAGTCTGGACTGGAGAAAGCACTCAATGACTCTTTTGCCTCAGTCTTCACTAGCACGTGCTCTCATTGAACTCCCCAAGTTGCAGAAGGCAAAGTGGGGACTGGAAAAAATGAGGAAGCACCCACTGTAGGAGAATCATAGAATGGTTAGAGTTGGAAGGGACCTTAAAGATCACTGAGTTCCAACCCCCCCACCATGGGCAGGGTCACCTTCCACTAAACCAGGTTACTTAAGCCCCATCAAGCCTGGCCTGGTCATCCATGTCCTTTCTATATTGAGAAATCTAGAGCTGGACACAGTACTTCAGGTGTAGTCTCACGAGCACAGAGTAGAGGGGCAGAATCACTTCCCGTGACCTGTTGGTCACACTTCTTTCAATGTAGCCCAGGATACGGTTGGCTTTCTGGGCTGCCAGTGCACACTGCCAGCTCATGTTGAGCTTCTCATCCACGAGCACTCTCAAGTCCTTCTCCTCAGGGCTGCTCTCTGGCCATTCGCTGCCCAACCTGTATTTACACCTGGGACTGCCATGTCCCAAGTGCAGGACCCCGCACTTGGCTTGGTTGAACTTCATATGATTTGCATTAGCCCACCTCTCAAGCCTGTCCAGGTCCCTCCATGGGACCCGATAAGACACATCCACAGATGACCTAGTTTGAGGTAAAATGAACCAATTTTCTGTTTCACAATTTTATTTTCTTAGCTAGGCCTCTTCTAACTAACTAAACTCTGAAATTAACAGCACATTGTTCAGAACCGTTTTGTCTTGCAGTAATAAGACCTGATTATACCAAGGAGTGGTATGCAGAGAGGCCCTTGCTTATACTTATTGCTAGAACAACCAAGGTCAGGTAATTT
>VZRU01019418.1:913-13182 GCA_013398155.1 Pedionomus torquatus | reverse complement strand
TATTATTATTTATATTTTCATTAAAGTAGTTTAGTGGTTTTTTTTTCTAAACTCCTGAATCTCTTCAATTTCTTCCTCTCCTCTCTTTTTCCCAAAGCAGGGAGCGGGGGACATCTGTCAATTGGGTTTTGGTAAATTTGACTGAAACCACAACAACAGGTCCTGAGGGAACTGGCAGATGAAGTTGCTAAGCACCTATCCATCATATTTGAGAAGTCAAAGCAGTCCAGTAAAGTTCCCACTGCCTGGAAAAGGGGAAACATAACCACAACTTTCAAAAAGGGAAAAAAGGAAGACCCAGGGAACTACAAGCTGGTCAGTCTCACCTCTGTGCCCAGACAGATCATGGAGCAGATCCTCCTGGAAACTCTGCTAAGGCACATAGGAAAATAAGGAAGTGACTGGTGACACTCAACAAGGCTTCATTAAGGACAAATCACATCTGACAAATCTGATGGCCTTCTGTGATGGGGTTACAGCATTGGTTGATAAGGGAAGAACTGACATCATCTACCTAGACTTGTGCAATACATTTGACACCAGTTCCTTGAGAAGGACTTGGGTGTGTTGGTTGATGAGAAGTTCAACATGACCCAGCAATGTGTACTCGCAGCCCAGGAAGCCAACTGCATCCTGGGCTGCATCAAAAGAAGATGTGTCGTAAAACTCAACCTGGAGTACCGCGTCTAGCTGCAGGGCCCCAACATAAGAAGGACATCAATCTGCTGAAGTGAGTCCAGAGGAAGCCCACAAAGATGATCAGAGGGCTGGAGCACCTCTCCTACGAAGACAGGCTGAGAGAGTCAGAGTTGTTCAGCTTGAAAAAGAGAAGGCTCCAGGCAGAACTTATAGCAGCCTTCAGCACTTACAGGATTCCTAAAGGAAAAATGGGGAGGGACTCTATCAGGGAGTGTAGCAATAGCAGGAAGAGTAATGGTTTTAAATTGAAAGAGGGGAGATATTAGGAAGAAATTCTTTGAAGGTGGTGAGACACTGGAACAGGTTGCCCAGAGAAGCTGTGGACACCTCATCCCTGGAAGTGTTCAAGGCCAGTTTGGATGGGACTTTGAGCAACCTGGTCTATTGGGAGTTGTGCCTGCACATGGCAGGAGATTGGAATAAAGGATCTTTAAGGTTCCTTCCAACCCAAACCATTTTATGATTCTATGATTCTATTGCAGATATTTATCCAAGACTAATTATGTTTAAGCTGAAACATTTAGATGATATATGTTGATGCAGGCACTATATATCCCACTCATTTTATCTGAATGGTCAGAAGCACTGAATGGAAGTGTTTTGGAATTTGTCTCTTTTTTTTTTCCTCCAATTTGAGGAAAGGTTAGAAAAGGGAGAAGTCATATCATTACCACTGCCAGTGGCTCTATCCTCTACGGCTTGTTTTTATTATAAAAGCAAGCAAACTAAAGAGGCAACAAATATGTTCTACCATAGGAAGCATGGAAAGATTATTAACTTGTGGATTTATTGTTACTTTTGCAGAGGAAAGGCAAAAATCAGTATTTTCTGTCCCTATTTTTTTTACCTTGTTTTCTTCTTTGAAGACTGCATAATAGAATCACATTTTAGAGTAATTTGGCATTTTGATCATACAAAATGCCAAAGATGCAAAAAAAATGCCAAGAATGTAAAATGAATCTTTTGTACTGTTTGTCAACATAAGAAATAGATTTTCCTGCTTGGAGACTCTTTTCACAGTGAGGCATGCCTTTCACCTTGATAATAAACTCCAGGGGTCAAAACTTAGTGGTATAATATTCATCATATTTAAATTCAAATTGAGACAATAATTATTACTCTTCCAAAGATGGTTTTCAAGTTCTAATTTATGGTGAAAAGACACTAAAAATACTACCAAAGAGTCATCACTTGTTGAAAAACCGAAAAGCAAATACAGAGCACATTTAAACTTGACATGTCTACCACCTCTTTAAACAAGTAATTTGATTACCACCTTCTGCAAATCCAGCAAAAAACCATGACATACATTGGTTCGTGCAAAACAGACAACAGATGAAGTCAAGCAAGAGAGAGAGAGGCAAGCCAACCCAAAACTTCCAAATTGCCAAACATGACTAATGTTTTTAAGTGCTCACACACTGGTGATGTAGGAGGAAAAGACTTCTTGTCTTCACCGTACCATTTGCCAAAGATAGTAACAGTGAAAGATAGTATCAGTAAAAGGCTCTGTGAATTATTTCTCTTGCAAAGACGACTTCCATCATTTTGAAGATGAAAATCACTTGGATTCAGGCCAACCTGTACACAATCCTGAGGATCACAGGAATATAAGCATATACACTAAATCTTGTAGTTATTAATACTTGGCAAGTATGAGAAGACTTTTGTTTAACTACTAATGCTTTAAATGTCTTTTTCAGTTGATTAAAACAGTAGGTTTTAAACATAAACATCAGATAACATCCCAAACATAAAGGATGTAGGAGTACTTGGGCATACACAACACAACCAATTTTTCATTTGATATTCCAATTGTATATCAAGTCCCTTAATTGACACTATTTATTCCATGCACTGAGTCCATCATACAGCAAAAGGAAGATAAGCCCTCACTACCAAACTGTAACTGCCAACTGCCTGAACTAGCAATTACACCTTTTCCTTTCTTCATGCACAGGCCTCAATTCCTTGGAGGCCACATGCCAAAGCTCTCTGATACCTGCCCACACATCTAAACATCACACAAAGTCGCCCAGAATGCAAGGGCACATTCCTATACCCCAACAGAAGCTTCCATCCCACAATCAGCACTCAGCTTTTCAGCTGGTTTCCACCAGCATGCTAGAGGAGAGGTGAGACTACCCACAACTCTGTTAGTGAAATCAGAGCAGAGGACCTACTCCTGAAACAGAAACAGAGTTCACCGCTGACATTTCACTGGAATAGGTTTTAAAATAACAGTTTAAAAAAAAAAATCTGGGAAAAACCCCAAATCCTTATGATTTCAGGCCTTGCAACTAAGTCTTTATAAATATTATCAAATCATTTCAGGACAAAAATGCTTAAATGCACCACCTAATCCCATGAAACATGCTTTTTAAACACCATTTTCATAGGTCAAAGTCCATAAACCATTCACATTGAAATACTTTTCACAGTATTCAGGCAATAATATTATTGCTTTCACAGGTGGCTGTTCTACAACAACAAAACCCCCCAATGTTTTCCTGTAGAAAATATCATTATTAGTTGCAATGAAACATGGTTTCCATTAACTACCTGCTCTACACTACTGTTTGTTAATTTAGGATCTTAAGTGGGGACATTCAATAGTCAAAGAAGAAACAGCTATATTTTTAAAAAAGTATATACTTAAAAGAATATTCAGAGTGTTACAGTTCTGCTGAGAATCTTAACATCTCAGTCTTTTTTTTTCTTTTTTTTCCCCTGCAGAATATAGATGTAGCTAAGTCACATCATTGCTAACACAGAGAGAGGTGAAGTTACACTGTTCACCATGTACTGATTGGACACATGGTCACTTTAGTTGCTGTTCACAAAGGACGGAATGTACTATGTTTACTTCTGGATTACACCATCAATTAAAGCAGGTATTTTTAGTTTTTACTATAACCATTATACTGTTTTAGTTAGGTTAGAGCTGAGGCCCTACAGAAACAACTATCTATTTAACACTGTACACACTCCTTACTTTATGCTATCAACAAGTCAGGTTCTTCAGCAACTAACACACAATTTAAATGACAAATTTTAGATCCCTACATTTCATTTTTCAACTATCTTTACTAACTAAATTCAAATGTAAGGATCATCCCCAGATGAGGGAAAAAAAAAAAAAAAAAAAAAAAAAAACAACCATATATTAATACTAGTTTCCATATAAAAATACAGGCTACAGCAATATTCCCATTTGCTTATATCACCTGTTGACTCTCATCTATCCAAAGGCACAATTTAAACCCAGACAGAACATTCAATAGTCACCCTGCCTGAAACTCAAAGAAACCTGTGCTCTGGAAACGAGGGTTTAGATTTCTAAATGCCTTACTGAATATCCAAAACAAAAAGTAACACCGATTACCCATCTCACCACGTGGGTGCTAATCCCAGCACTTCATGCCAGAAGCTCAAGCACGCCAATCTGATTCCAGCTCTGCTCTCTAAAATAACAGTAACTCTCAGCTCCCCCATGAAAGCCACATACCTTTTGGGAGAAGACCAACTTTAGACCCTTTTTTCCCTTGCTAACACAGCAATAATAGTTTGGTCCTCAAGCCTGTTGTAAGCAGGTTAAGAAACAGGCATCCTATGGCTTTATAAAACATACTGCCTTTACAGTCACTCTTTACCTCTCCTAAGGACAAAAAGCTTAACTATTTGGAGGGAACTGGCTTCCTGGTCAAATCTGGCCCACACTTCATCTGCTCACTCTCTTCAGTACCCACTGAACACTGGCAGCCAGGGTGCAGGTTGCAGTTTATGAATTTTCAAAGCGATTTTATAAACAGGGGCTCAGGACTCACTTGGGAAAGATCCTGGATGAAGCCAAAGAATGTCAACAGCTGTAAACCAAGAATCCCAACTTTATCGTTCATGTTACGTGAAATGACAGCACAGCTGTGTGTTTTTCAAATAAATGGAAAGTCAGAAGTCATGTCCAATAAAGCAAACTAACCTGAAATCTAAGTCTATCATAAGTCTTTAACATCAGAATGTATTTTTTCCTGGTGTGCTGCATAAACCATTGAAGAGGAGAAACACTTATTTTTTGACATCATAACAGAAACATGTTACTTGCAAAGTGAAAGTCACTTCAGTTTCATAGATAGTATTTCTTGGGCATTCCTAAAGACTGGGGAACACTTAGAAAACAACAGTCCCCAAGACAACTCTGACATGTCCACAGACTTTATACACTTTCTGTATGTGAATATCTCCAAAAAGCACAAGAAAAACAAGACCTGTAGCAGTTTGCCTAAAACTCTGCACCCTCACTTCAAATCAGTTTTTTTGTGATTCCCCCATCCACCCACCCTGGAATGTAACGGAAAAGATAAACTACAACTTGTGTGAGTTTCAAGTGCTAGAACACATTTCAAGAAGCTATTCAGACAGCTTTACATCACTGGCATTCCAAACTCACACTTAATACGGGTGTGAGTTTGGAATGCCCAAACTGGCAAGAGATTCTAATAAACTTAAAAAAAAACTAAGAAAAACAAAACAAAAAAGTAAAGAATAAAATAATACGAAAGACAGTACAGGACACACACAGCATCTTTTCAGTACGTAATTCCTGACTAACATAGACCATTAAGATGAAACCTAGTCACATACACCCATAGGCCATCCATTCATAATGTTACATACTCAGTTTAGCGATAGCATTAGAAATAACGCTGAAACACTTTAAATATTTAAAAATAATGGCCAGTCAGTGCCTTTGCACTAAACTTCATGAGCTGTTATTGGTCATGCTCCTGCCCAGCCCACATTGTCTGTTTGTCAAGAATACTAAACTTTTGTGATTAACAGCAGACCAATAAAATTATGAGAAAATACAATGTAAGATAGCCAACAAAAATATTACAGTAATTTATAGTGCAGTGCAGTGTTGTGTATTGAATAAATAAGTCAATCAGCAAGTATTTTATACATGTCAAATAATTACCACACTAATTTATTTTTCTCACTCTGTGAATAGCCAATAGATATATACATTAATAAAGCAAAGTTCAAATAAGTAGTAACTTAAATGCACTCTGCCAAGACAACCAAGACCTTAGTTGGCAAGGGACAAGTAAACTCAATACTGGAAGACCAAGTTAATCATCAGCACAGTAAAATCTGTCATTTATCCCAATACATGCATATGCACTCATACATTAAAGCACTGAAAGTGATAGAAGAGATGTATATACAGAAGTAGGATTAGTCTTTAATTTTAGAAGCAGCTTCTAAAAGCCTTTCATTTTTCCATATACTATCCACACTGGATGGTAAGACGTTCCACCCTGCAGTAGTGGCAGCCTTGAATGTGGACAACACAAATTCTCAGTACTTATTAATCTAAAAGTAGCTATCATCTCTTGATATGGTAATAACACATACTGAATTTTTCAACAACTGTATGTCCAAGTTGGCTACTGACAGCCAGTCCAGTCAAAGAAGACAAAAAACACACAGAGAGTTAAGCTGGGTTACGAGGCAGCTTTAGCAAGAGCAGAATTAACCATACATAAATAAAATCTATCTACAAAAAAAGTAACAGAAAACACTCAGCTTGTATGCACTTTTCTCATCCATCCATCCCAATCTACCAGGCGTACTTTCATTCCAATCCTGAAAGCACAGATGCCAGTCACCTTTATTCCCCAACCACTAAGCGTGCGCTCTCTCTCAGTGCTGACTAGAAGGTGAAAGTCCAAGTTCTCCTGCTACACAAGTCTGCTCCACTTGCTCTTCGTTCATTTGTACCACGTAAAAAGTTGTATTTTGTTTACTTTCCCCTTTCTGTTCCAATTATGACACTCAAGTAGATTGCTTATCTTGCAAGGTGCTCCCAAAGGGTTGTACATGCACCGACTTGTCCTTTTTTGAACTGCTGGTTATTTCATACAAACTGAAGAAGAGACAGGAACTGAAACTGCTTGGGCAGCAGACTTCTACATTTTCAATTAACTTTTGTTCACCTGAACAGAAATTTCATAACCCACTTCTTCATACTGAGTAGTCGGTTACAAATGATGTACTTAATTCCCTGCAGAACTTTTCACTGTGACATGATCATGATCCACATATGGCATCTAACACAACACCACCACCAATCTCCTGCCCACATTACCCTTTGTTGTGCTGCTACCTCTGTTAAGGATGCAGTCTTATAACAGTATGAATCGATTACATGATGCTGCTGCTTCTCCTGCCTTCAGGCATGACTTCTGGACCATCTTCCTCCCAGTGGCGTTCCTGTGGCTACCCGAACTCCTGGCAAGGTAGTTGAAACTAGCTGAAAAGTAACCCAAATAAAAAGTCACTCTGTCCCAGTTCAGTTCCCTGAATACTTCTATTGCAGAAACAAGGATGTGACAGGAGACAGTGGGGAAGACATAGCTGTGGGTAGAGCAGCCCTAACTTAGATCAGTTAAATCTATTGTCAAAGTATACCTCTAACATGAATTATACAGGCCAATCCAATAGCTCAGTGACATCAGTGCCAGTGAACCTCACTGAACCCTCACTGAATCCCTGTTCCGATCAGGACAGGGTTCATTTTTATAAGGAGCTGCAGCTGTAAACAGCCAGGTAGCTTGACCCAAACCAGCCAAAGAAGTATTCGATACCACGTAACCCATGCTTAGGACAGAGCAGGGGGAGCTGGCTGGGCCGGGGGCAGGAATCACAGCTTGGAAGCAGGCTGGGATTCAGGTTCCAGTGAGTGGCTACACATTAATTGTGTTTTGTATATTTCTCTATCAGTATTACAGTTGTTGCTTTCCTCGTTCCTTGACTCTTTTGTTAAGCTAACTTTAGTTCAACCCACGTGACCAGTGCAAAAATCTAACAGCAAGTGGAGGCTAAGAACAGACCACTGTGGCCTGAATGAAGTCACACCCCCACCGAGTGCTGCCATGCCAGACACTCTAGAACTTCAGTACAAAGTGGAGTCAAAGGCAGCCAAGTGGTATACCACAGCTGACATTGCCAATACATTTTTCTCAATCCCTTTGGCAGCAGCATGCAGACCACAGTTTTCACTTTCACTCATAGAGGCAATCAGTGCACCTGGAATTGACTGCTCCAGGGTGGAAACACAGCCCTACTATTTGCCATTGGCTGATCCAGACTGCACTGGAACAGGGTGCAGCTCCAGAGCATCTGCAGTACACTGACATGGCTGGTAATGTCCACATTGCTACAAGCATGTACTGGTTTGAAGTAAAACAGAACCAGTTTTCTGTTCAGTAAATTTATTTTCTTAGCTGGGTCTCTTCTAACTAACTAAACTCTGAAATTAACAGCACATTGTTCAGAAACTGTTTACTCTCACAGTGATAAGACCTGATTATACCAAGGAATGGTGCAGAGAGGCCCTCGCTTATACTTATTGCTATAACAACCAAGGTCAGGTAATTTTGTTATTTGCCCCATTGGAGGGTCAGAAGTGGAAGAGTGTAGAGGGGTCACACCTGCCGGGAGGAGCAGACAGGACAGGTGACCCAAAACTGACCAACAGGTTTTTCCCTCCCATCCACATCATGCCTTGTATAAAAGCTGAGGGATCAAAGGGTCAACTCTCCTTCTTCGATGGCCGAAGTCCAAGGATGACCCTGTCTGTTCATCTACCTTTGATCCCAATCTGTACATTCCTGACTCCAGACCTGGAATGCAGCTCCTGTCCTTCACCAAGTCCAGTCTGGGACTTTTCCCTATGCCTGCTAACAATATGACTGTCACCCTGGGAACCTGATATGGTTTTGTATATATTGTATCTACTTCATTATTTTCTTTTTTTTTTTAATTGTAGTATTAATACTTCATTAAAGCAGTTCAGTTCATTCTAAACTCATAAATCTCCTTGTCTCNGTGGTCCGTTTCTTCTTAACTCATAAATCTCCTTGTCTCTTCCTCTCATCTTTTTTTTTTTTCCTTCTTTTTTTTTTGGCAGGGGGGGAAAGGGCCATCTGTCAGCCTGGTTTTGGTAAATTTGTATGAAACCACAAATTGAAGTAGGACACATTTAACGATAAATTCTACATACCTTGAAGTGCCTAAGTATCTTAGAAATCAGTGCAAGACAGCACCTTGTGACAACATACTACATGTGTTAGACATGTATTTAACAGGCTGGATGGCCGCACTCAAAGGGTTGTGGTCAACGGCTCAATGTCCAAGTGGCGGGCAGTGACAAGTGGTGTCCCACAAGGGGCTGTACTGGGACCAATACTATTTAACATCCTTGTCGGAGACATGGACAGTGGGATAGANAACGGAGGGCCACGAAGATGATTAGAGGGATGGAGCACCTCTCCTATGAAGACAGACTGAGAGAGCTGGGGCTGTTCAGCCTGGAAAAGAGAAGGCTCCAGGGAGACCTTCTAGCAGCCTTCCAGTATCTGAAGGGAGCCTACAGGAGAGCAGGAGAGGGACTCTTTGTCAGGAAGTGTAGTGATAGGACAAGGGGTAATGGTTTTAAACTGGAAGAGGGGAGATTTAGATTGGATATTATGAAAAAATTCTTTCCTGTGAGGGTGGTGAGGCACTGGAACAGGTTGCCCAGGGAGGTTGTGGATGCCCCATCCCTGGAATTATTTAGGGCCAGGCTTGATAGGGCTTTGAGCAACCTGGTCTAGTGGGAGGTGTCCCTGCCCATGGCAGGGGGGTTGGAACACGATGATCTTCAAGGTACTTTCCAACTCTAACCATTCTATGATTCTATGACATTTTTTTTCAGCTTGTGAACATGTATTTACATGTAGTAAATAGTTTAAGATCTGCACTACCCCAAAGATAAAAATTCATTAAACACTACACAGAATCAAAAAAAAAAAAAGCCCACCGGCCATATTAACAGGCTTATTTTGATCCTCTGACTAGTGTTATCTTTGAATCCTAAAATCATTCATGACAGCAGCGAGTAACCCAGGATCCATACGCAAAGCAGCTAGCAGCCAGTACACTTACTTCAAAAGCAGACCAACACTCAAGTCCACACCTGTTTCTATATTTTACATTAAACCACCACTGGCTAAAATATGCACGATTCATTCTTGGTTTTGGAGTATTCTCAATGACTAGTTCTACATTAAGTGCTCTGTTTGCAAGCTGCTTACTACTCTACTTCTGAATTCCTACTTATCTCCATGAACTTCAAAAGCAGCCCATGTAACTAACTCACAGTTCTAATTTTCAGTCAGTGCAAATATTGGAAGTTCACTAGTGCAAAGAGAACTCCATTGGAGAGCAAATCCAAAAAAGAAGACTAAAAGGGCACAGAAGAAGGGCCTCTTCAGGACAGAATGCTATTCATTTTCCCACCACAAGTTTTTACTTATGTCAGAATTAACTTCAAGTTCACCTGTGGTATTTTTGCCTCCCATCTTTCAAGGAATCAATAATTTTGTAAACTTTATACACTAAAAACAGAATGTGAAAATTAACTGAAAAAGACTGGCAAATCAATGCTTTGCAGTACCTAACTCAAACCTCTCCCGAAGATTTCAGCAAGCACCTAATCTACAAGCTTTACATGTACTTTTATCACATTGTTGTTAATCTGGTCCAACACAGATCTAGATATAAAATAAGATAGAAATAACTTTGTTATAAATCATTCCAAGTAGATTAAAGCAAGGAGACTTGAATGCAAACTCACAAATGCCAGATGATACAATCAGTCTGTTTACTTTGTCACCTATAACCAACAGCAAGAACTCACTAATATCACAAGACTAACTACATGCAATCGGGTATTAACATGATTGTTCATAGCATTTTCTTAAAAATTCCTCTTTTTAATGTCTTGTTTATAAATTTATAACAAACTCCCTTACATAAGCTGCATTCTGTTTGCCCAACATGGAACAATGGCACTTGAAATATACTGCCTACTTCCTATCTAGAAAAATCATGACTGAAGCACAGTTAGGTTTCATATGCCATAAGACAAACACACAGGATTATCTCCACTGGAGACAGAAACTAGTTTTAATAGCACGGCTGCTTCTTAGCTGTTTTAACAAACCTGACAGTAAAAACCCTGTCCATACTTACTAAAAAGTAAACTCACTGTAGGGCTGAGTTCCTTCCCACGTGGCCAGGGTGATCACACGGTGATCATCAAATCAGCACTCTAAAGCTGCCCTTATCACCACTGGTATTTTGGCCAGAAATTTTCATCTCTGTTGCAAAGCCCACAGACCATGGCTAAACTAAATGAATTCTCTGGAAATTTGTCAGTTACCTATTACTATCTATGCTATCAACCTTCACAAGACAATCCCCCTCACACAACATTCCCAAGAACTACTCCTTGGGAATCAGGAGGAGTTTCTGGATAAACCCTAATCAAATGAACTCCCTTAAATAAGAAGTTACTGCAGTCTGATTTTTCCCATGAGATTTTTCACAGTAAGGTGAATTCATTCACTCAGCAGATGTTTGGAACAATGTCAAATTTCAGAAGGCAACAAGGTATCAACAGCAATGCAAGGGATGGCAGAGCTAGTGTAAATACAGGGTATTGTACTAAGTTTATTAAACATGGAGGGATTTTACACACATGAACAAACTGCCTCACAAATTATCTCTGTGGACAAATATAGTGGACTGGCTATAGTTTTGTGCAACTGAGCTCAACTGTGTTGCACCAAAAAAATGAAATGTATGTGTGGGCCACACAGCTCCCTCTCACAACTCAGAAGTAAATAATTCACAGTAAAATAAGCAACTGACTTCTAGTACTCTGTTTTTACATTAGAGTTTCTCATATGCTAACAGACCTTCAGATGAACTCAGAAGTGTTAGATTTTTTTCTTCTTTGGAAAAAAATTCCATGGTGGAGAAAAGACTCTACTTATCTAATTCCTGTTGACACTAGAAGACACTGTGGCAAGTCAAAAAAAAGATCTTTAGTTGGCTAGAATTCCTTGATTTCTTCTTGATTTTTTTACTTCAATAATCAATCAGCATGTTGAATACAATATGTCTATGACAAAGGCAGCATCTCTACCCTTACAATGAAAAATCCTGTGTGCTTTGAGAAGTCATCTACCCAAATATCAGGTATTTATAAATATCAAGGGGAGGGGGAAGAGGAAAAAAAATAGTAATTTATACATCTCAGAGGGGAGGGAAGGAAAAAATACCCAAAAATTCACAAAGATGAAGGAAGCCTCAACTTTCACTTCCAGTGTTTCCCACTAGGCCTCAGCTCCTCAGTCTTACAGCTACTGGCGCTGCCACCGCCTGGGAGCCCCACCGACAGGCGAGGTGAAGGCAAAACCCAGTAGCCACGGGAGGCTGGTAAGAGCGGAGACAAGGAAACGCTGGCGCCTGCCGGGAGCCCTCGGGGCCAGGACCCCCCCTCTGCCCTCCTGCGAGCAGCCATCAGGGCAGGGGCAACAGGCTCTGGCCCGGGCCGGCGCTCCCTCGACTGGCAGCCACCGGGCCGAGACTCCCAGCGACGACGCCACTTTGACTCAGCGCTGCGTGGAACCCTCCGGACAGGGCTGTCCCCGCCGGCCGCCCCGGGAGCATCCACCACC
>VZRU01019416.1:54900-65382 GCA_013398155.1 Pedionomus torquatus | reverse complement strand
TTCTTGCAGATGAAATGGGTCTGGGTAAAACGATACAAACAATTTCTTTTCTGAACTACCTATTCCATGAACATCAGTTGTATGGGCCTTTCTTGCTGGTTGTGCCACTTTCTACCTTGACATCTTGGCAAAGAGAGATTCAGACTTGGGCTCCTCAGATGAATGCGGTAGTTTACTTAGGAGATATAACTAGCAGAAATATGGTGAGTATTTCTTTATCATTTGAAAGACTTGTAGATTAGTCTCACTTCATATTCTTGTCCTCTGCTGATCTCCAACATTTTGGTTAGGACTGAGAAATACTGAAAAAATATGTTTGAAGGTGGTAATTGAAGATTTCGTTTTGATCTGATACAAATGAGTGTGAAAGATTGCCTTCCTGCTTAGTAGTGGACAGGATTAAAAATTTAGGTTTGCATTTGAAAACATAATACCTTCTGCCATTTGATTATATAGGTAAACATAAATATGTAAGAAAGCCAGTTATCTGTACATGTACAAAATAAATATGTAAGAAAGCGTGTCAGCTTATTTCCTGAAAGATTATTGGGTCTTTTTTTCTTAATGTGTTTTCTAAATATTAGTGATCTTATCCATTAAAGTGAAACATGCTTTGTAGAAATTCTTTGCTGTTTCTTCAGAAGTTTAAACAAAATTTTTTTTTGAGCACGTAGTCAGATTGGAAGTTCAGTCGTTTTTATTAATATGTTGTGCTTCTGGTTTGGGATTATATTAATATACATCATTAAACATTTACATTACTGCAGTACTTAAACTCATCCCAGTCAGAAGGATTTCTCTTCACTTTATAGTTCATTTGATTCTTTTTCTAGATAAGAACTCATGAATGGATGCATCCACAGACCAAACGATTAAAGTTTAACATACTTCTAACAACATATGAAATTTTGCTGAAGGATAAGGTAATCTTATTTCTTCATCACTTCGTTTATTGGGAGATAAAAATCGTGTCTCCAGTGCAGAATTCTCTTTAGACTTGCATGTATTTGGCTTGTGGGCTATTGAATTTATGGAGAGTGTGATAGCTTTTGCTTTTGGAAGTATGACAGTATGTGATTTGGTTTGTGGTTTGGTTGTTTGGGTTTTTTTGGTGGTGTTTTTTTGTTTTTTTTTTAAGCACATCTAGGTCTTCTCTATGTGTGGTGAGGCTTTCAGCCTTTTTCCATTTCATTAAGTGGATAGCAGTTCTGGTTTTTTCCCCAGTTTGATTTGGTTTCTCATTGCTGTAATGATCTGCTTCCATCTTCAAGACCACTGTTGAGGAACTGAAAATAACCCAACCTCTAGCCCCAAATATGATACAGAACTCTGAAATCCCATATCATTTTTCTTTCTTATTGTGCATAGAGTAGTATGTGTGCTTGTTATTAATATGACCTCCATAATGGCAGCACACACAGTTATTGTTAATCCTTCTAGGAGCATATGGAAATTTTTATAGATAGTCAAGAAGAAATTTTTACTTCACTTGTTTGTAGATGCCGGGAAGAAGAGGTCAATAGTGATTATTTTTCTGTCATGTAAAAATTTATGTGAGGTAGACTTGCATTAAATGTGGCCATTTTTTTTCCTTTTAAACTGAATTTATACTTTTGTGGAATGCTGGCACATATATTTTGTGGAATCTGGCAAATATATGATTAGTACTAAAAACATATAGCTATCCATATTTTATTAAAAATAAACCAAGAAGTGATTGTGTTTATAGCTTGATAATAAAACATGGGAAATTACATAGTGTTTATTTGTGTAATGTTCTTCTCATCCATTTCTTTAAGTCATTCCTTGGTGGTCTGAATTGGGCGTTCATAGGAGTTGACGAAGCTCATCGTTTAAAAAACGATGATTCTCTTCTCTACAAGACTTTAATAGACTTTAAGTCTAACCATCGTCTTCTTATTACTGGAACACCTCTGCAAAACTCCCTCAAAGAGCTTTGGTCTTTGTTGCACTTCATCATGCCAGAAAAGTAAGAAAGAGTTTTATGTGATTCTCTTTAACATTTTTTGGTCAAGTTTGTTATTGTGAAGTAGTAAAGTGATTCAAGAATCGATGGAGGTAGATATTGAAGGATAATTTAAATACTCTATGCATGTAGTAGCACTGGTAGCAATTGTCTGCTTTTTCCATTTTGCCAGTCCAAAAAAATGATGGATTGATGTATAAATCAGAATCTGGATAAAAGGCTGCATCTTAGCCTAGGAGGAAAACTGGATGGATTGCTATGGGGAAAGAGAGTGGAATCTCTTAGTGTGTTAGTACTATTAATGAAAACTAACTTATACCAAGATGCCCAATATCCTGTAGAGTCAGATGGCTGGTTTTCCCTTACAATTTGCATATAGTAAGCTTAATGTATGGACCTTATTTTGTACCATCCTCTGTTTATAACTAAGATAAATAAGAGATGAGATGAGAGCACATGTTCCTGTAAGACACCTTGTAAACGCCAAGCACCATAACACCATTTAATTTGAGTTATGGATTGTATTGACTCCTTCAGAAACTTATAAGTATAGTCACTATGGTCTAGTACCCATTCTTCATTTGATCATCATGTCTGTTCTCATAGTCTGTTAGCAGAGGATAGTTAGGCTTCAGCTAGACCACACAAGCTGCAAAGTATACATTAAGTAGTATTTTGTTCTCTTGCACACCCACCAGCCATGCAGCTGGCTTTTCATGCTGCCCTTGATAAATGTAATAATGGAATTTCTGCAACCATCTAGGTGGGTATCCTTGCAGAAAAAAAATATGGTTTATTTCCACTGTGGAAGTTAAAGTTAAGTAGTTTTCATTCTGTAAATGTGTTTGGAAAATTCCATTCTTCTATTTACAGGCAAAGTGTTGGGAATTCCTTTTGAGATGAAAATTCAGAAATTGGATAAATTAAACAGAAGGATATGGGGAAGAAATGCAAATGTGTATTTGTTTTTGTGGTGTATTCATACATTTTCTGTGTTTGATTTGCTTCTTCATGTCATTCACATTATGTCACTATTTTATACTCCTTTTTTTATTATCTTGAAGTTTTTCCTCCTGGGAAGATTTTGAAGAGGAGCACGGCAAAGGAAGAGAGTATGGTTATGCAAGTCTTCATAAGGAACTTGAACCTTTTCTATTGAGAAGAGTTAAAAAAGATGTAGAGAAGTCTTTACCTGCTAAAGTTGAGCAAATTCTGAGGATGGAAATGAGCGCGTTGCAGAAGCAATATTATAAGTAAGTAACAGGGCTTTGTAAATTGTGATTTTTATTTTTATTTTTAGTGATATGTCTACGTGCAATTTCCTGGAGTATAATTTTTTTTATAATGCAATTTGAACTTGAGGCTTAAGGGGCTTCACAACAATAAAGTCCTGTGAAGCAAGGGATCAGGAACAATGCAGATCTTTTCTATTTGTGTTATTTCTTTTGTTAGGCATGCTTTTACATTTTTTGGGGAGCTGCTTTTTTTTCTTTAGCTTGTTTATATTTTGAGAGCTTACATCTATCTTTCTTCCAAATATGGTTAGAAATTACTTATATTGTACTTCTTACATCATAGGTGGATTTTAACACGGAATTACAAAGCCCTCAGTAAAGGTTCAAAAGGCAGTACCTCAGGCTTTTTGAACATCATGATGGAACTCAAGAAGTGTTGTAACCATTGCTACCTTATTAAACCACCAGATGATAATGAATTCTATAATAAGCAGGAGGCCTTACAGGTAATGTCACTTTTTAATTACAAATTTAAAAAGTTCTGGTTTATGTCTATCTGTTATAAACATCTGTTTATGTTTTATTGTGTGATATTCACACAATTTTATAGTGCTCTGGCAATTTTTAGTTCTTATTGAAGTACATTAAGAAAAAGCAGGTTCTCTGGAAAATAGGCATCCTGGGTTTTACAGGTAAGTGAGTTGAATTTTATTTCTTAATTGGAACTGAATAATGGGGCTTTGAGATACCAGCAGAGAGGTTAGTGGGAGGTCTCCCTGCCCACAGCAAGGGGTTGGAACTAAATCATCTTTCTGGTCCCTTTCAACCTGCACCATTCTATGATTCTCTAACTGATTAAATAAAATATCCTTGATTTTAATTACAATCAAAGTGAAAAAGAAATAGTTTGAAACAGGATGTGTATTTTCATGCACAATAAATTTGAGGTCTATTTTAAACCTAAGCAGCTAGGCAGGCTAAGTATAATGTCAGTGGAAATGCATATGACTCGCCGTGATACCAGCAATCTCTATGGTAGCAGAAAGTGATCTGCGGAATGCTTTTAAGCTTTTTTTTTTATTATCAAATACTGTTCTGTGTATCCCTGCAAACAACCAAAGTGAAAGTAACAAGCATCCAAAGCATAATCTGATTTTGCTAGTTTTACTGTAACAGACGAAAATAATTATTGTCACTACCAAAGATGTGATATTCCTTTGTTTTTTATTAAGTTTAACTATTTTTTTTGTACCAAAACTGTTGAGAAGCCCAGCAACAGATAAGAAAACTGTTGGTGATGCAGTTCATACCAACATGAATGTTTCAAAAGTTGATTTTTCTTTTCTGTATGCTTTCAAATAGATAATTTAAATACTTGCCCAGAGCTACTAGTTTCTACAGTGACAGGTATCCTCCTCCTTTCTGGAATAAAGTATAAAAGCTCCTGGCTCAAAAATTAGCATTCCCAAAAATTCCCTGCCAGTCCTCTTCATTTAAAGGGGCCTAGTGTTTTCAACATTAAATTTCACATTCCCTTGAGTTTCTGTTCTAGTTATTCCCAATGTAGCTGAGAAAGATTAACAGCCTCTTAGGTGAGTTACAGTGTTAAGCACCACAAACAAGAAACCTCTTGCTTTATCTTTCCTAAGAAACTTAATTGACAGGCTTTGTTTAAAAATACTTAGAGAGTGAAGCAGCAGTACCAGTTTCTTTTTAAAAGATGGGAAGCAAAGAGAAAGTAGTACTACAGTAATTTTTTCTCAATCTTCTTTTTTATTGATTACCTATTATTATTTTTTGATTGCCAAAAAAGAACTTGGGTCTACATCATAACTTCTTGAATTTTTAAGCCCATGCGTTTACTTCATGTTTCAATGAGATGTTAAGATGTGACTGTAAAAGAGTGAACTGAACAGTGCATTACCTTTAAAAATATGACTTGGTAATCCTGTTGATTTCGGTTAGAATCAACTAAACTAAAATCAGAGTAAGGGTTCATGTTCAGTTAATGCTGGATGCTAGTAAACTTGCATGTGCTGTCACATGAATTCGGTGGATTGGTTTGTTTAGTTCTAGGAGACTGTGTATTGTATGCATGTTTTAAACTATAAAATTCTGAAGGAATGGCAGAATTCACCTTTTGTTTTTCCTTTCCCACATCAATAGAAAGAAAAACAAACACAGTGTTTATAGTGTTGAGCTTAATTTGTAATACGTATTTCTTGGTTTTTGTAGCATTTAATACGTAGCAGTGGGAAACTAATCCTTCTTGACAAGCTACTGATTCGTCTGCGAGAACGTGGCAACAGAGTTCTGATTTTCTCACAGATGGTGAGGATGCTGGACATCCTAGCAGAATATCTGAAGTATCGTCAATTTCCCTTTCAGGTAAAAATCTTCACCGCAGTAGCCAAGAGGCTTTGATCCTGAGTACAAGAAAAATCTTTTCTTTGTTTTGTGGGTGAGAGAGCACTGGAACAAGTTGTCCAGAGGTTATGGAATCTCCATCCTCTGTGACATTCAAAAGGTACCTGGACCTGACCTCAGGCAACCTGCTTTAGCTGTCCCTGCCTGAGTAGAGGAGTTAGACAAGATGACACCCAGAGGTTTCTTCCAACCTCAACTGTTTTGTCATTATGAGATCTTTACCACTTTGCATAAGAAAAGATAGAAGAAAATGTCATCCTTTTCTGGAAAGACTGGCAATTGCTAGATGCTAAATAGTATTTTGAAATTAAACAGATGAATTGAAAAATAATGTGAGATGTTGCATTTCTTTTATTGTTTTATTTGACATAATAATTTTGGCAGAGAATTCAAGTTGCTTTCATTTTGAATGTAGTATAAGAATTACTCTTTAACTGTAATACTCAATCTCTTTAGAGACTTGATGGATCCATAAAAGGGGAGTTGAGGAAACAAGCACTAGATCATTTTAATGCAGAAGGATCAGAGGTATGCTATTTTTTTCCTAAGGAATTTGATTTATTTTCTTCCCAAGAAATACAAAAAACAGTGCACAAAATTGAAGGCTGAGGAAAATGAGAAATATGTGAACAAGGTTGAAAATTAAGTGTTACTGCCTATACTATAAGGTTTATGTCTCTTTGTTGTTTTTTTTCCTCTAAGAAGCGGCTAAGTAGAAAACAGCTGATGAAAATAGTATTTAATCAGTTATGTATCTGTAATTTTTTTTCTAAAGCTCTTTATCAAAGTCATTTTAATCACTATATAAATGCTTAGCTTTGCTGTGTAGAACTTAATCCAGCAATGAGCACAACTAATGTGTTATAACCTTGCATGAACAACCATCTTTAATTGTTTCGTATCTGTTCTCTTACCTTCATTTGTTACACCTACTTACTTACACTGGAAGAAATGGTGAAGAACTGAATTCTAGCCATTCTTTGTGTGTTGGTTGTGAATATATAAGTGTATTGCAGATTCTTTCTTTTCTGAGTTAGAAGATTTGTAGCTTATTTAGCATTTGTAATATACAAGCCATTCCATACTTTTGATAAGATTGAATCTTTTGTTCCACACTGGCAAGTTTGGGCAAAAGGGTGTAGGTTATGTTGGGTTCTTTTTTTCTAAAGAAAAAAAAACAGTAATTGTAATAGAGCATTTGTTGCTTGCTACCGAGCTTGTTTCTGCTATGATGGAAGGAGGACTTAACATAAACTTGAGATACTCATAAAATACAAAGCTTATTTCTGTTTCAAGCTTCTAGCGTGGCCTTTTTCTGAACTCTTTGTGGTGACACTGGACAGTTTTTGAGTTATTTAAACTTCATGCATTTCAAAAACAGAAGCAAAGTATACATTTCTGGAGAAAAAAAAATGTTCTGAGATTCATTTTTTGTTTATTTCCTAAACATTGAGAACATTCTCCATGTTTTTTGGCCATTGCTGAGCATTACCTGTAGATTGAAGCATCATCCCCTTTGGCACAGCTGCTTAGTCTTCCAGGACTTGCTACAGGGGGCGTGGGAGAGGGACTTTGTAACATATGAGGCTCTGACAGTACAGTTTTTCACTTCTTTGGCCAGTCCATTGGTTGGGAATTTTTAGTTGGTGGCCATCTTGTAGTATGCTGGTTCCATGTAAAGTCAGTAACTATTTTGGAAAGAAATTGATATCATTGTTTGCCTTATGCTTAAAGAAACTTTAATAAACTACAGGACATAAGGAAACTATAGAAAAACTATAGAAAACTATAGAACTTAAAGAAGCTGTAGAACAGTTACAGAATTGGTAGAACATGATCCTTAGTGCGTGCCACAGTCTGTATAAACAAGTGTCATAAATGTTTCCTTATTTTATGGTTTCAGGACTTCTGCTTTTTACTGTCTACCAGAGCTGGAGGATTAGGTATCAACTTGGCATCTGCTGACACTGTAGTTATATTTGACTCAGACTGGAATCCACAAAATGATCTGCAAGCACAGGCTAGAGCACACAGGATTGGACAGAAGAAGCAGGTACATGCGTTCAGCTTTAAGGTCCAGAGCTCCATACAGGAGCTGTCTGCTCTCAAGATTTCATCTATATCTGTCTGCACCATTCAGTCTTCATGTGTTTTTGAGAATAGCTAATACTTGCTGCTTATGCTGAAAAATGTTAGTAAAGCTCATTTAACTTTCTTTTTTTCAAATCTCCATGTATGGAACTGTGGTGTCTGGATGGAAGAAAAAAAAGTTATGAGCTTGTCTTTCCCACATTCATTTGCATCACATCATTCTAGAAAATAACTGCTATGCCAGGCACATCCTTCATGCTTAAGTATTTCTTAATTTTCGTCAACTTTCTTTCTAGCAGAAGACATAACAGTAATAACTAGAAATACAGAGTTTTGGCTGTGGCAATTCTTGCCCTAAGTCACTGAATTTTTAAGAAGACAGATCTAGGAGTTTATTTCTCTTCTAAGAGCTTATTTAAGGCTCTGATAGCATGATTCAACTAGGATTTCATATTGGAAAGCAGTCAATAAATTCAGAAGATATGAAGACTGAGATTTCTCCTTGTTGTTTATTTTTTTTAAATATATACAGGTTAATATTTATCGACTAGTCACAAAAGGATCAGTAGAAGAAGATATACTTGAAAGAGCCAAGAAAAAGATGGTGTTAGATCACTTAGTAATTCAGAGAATGGACACTACAGGGAAAACCATACTACATACAGGCTCTACTCCTTCAAGGTACATTTGAATTTATTTCAATATTAATCTTCCCTTAAGTATATTTGACAAGTAAGTAAAAACATAAGTTATTTTCCTTGGTTAATGAAAGGCAAAGTAACATTAAATAAGTAAAGATACAAAACATATTGTCTTTGTAGATTTTAAATAATAACGCATAATTGACTCATGATTAGAGATAACTTTTTCACATTACTAAAATAAACTGTTTTCCCTGAAACGTCCTTTATTTCAGCTCAACACCTTTTAATAAGGAGGAGTTATCAGCGATTTTGAAATTTGGTGCTGAGGAACTTTTCAAAGAACCTGAAGGGGAAGAACAGGAGCCTCAGGTATGTAGTGTTTCTCATCCAGATAGATAAAACAACCAAAAGTATGTATGAATGATTTGATTGTAAAGAGAAGCTACTTTTCTTTTTTAGGAAATGGATATAGATGAAATCTTGAAGAGGGCGGAAACTCGAGAAAATGAGCCGGGTCCATTAACTGTAGGAGATGAGTTGCTTTCACAGTTCAAGGTATTGCTCTGTTCCCTCCTTCATGCCATAATTACACTTTCCTTTATAAATGCACTGGGTTTTTTGTGTATCTATCAGTCTCTTCATTCTAATGAAACAGATGTCATAGTTAGTCAACTCTTTTGCTAACATGTATTCACCTATGCAAAATACCTACCATCAGTACAAACATTTAAAAATACATTGTATTTTGCTAATAAAATAGGAGATATTTATGAATGTGTTAAGGATTAGAATTTTAGGTAGTTTTGTGTTTTATTTACCACCTTTGTTGTTAAGCAGTGGTGGTATTGTTGAACGTGAAATGGGAAGTTTGCATTTCTTAGCTGATGACTTCTAGAAATAGCTTTTATCCTTAGCATGAAATTGAATGCAAAGTGTTACCAGTTAAACATATTACAATTTGCGTGCAAAAATAATGCAGAATATAATGTATTTGTTTAGATCAGCAGATTCTTAAATAGCTCCCCTGCAGCATTCTACACTGTGTTCATGTTTTTTAGTTTTATTATAGCTTCACACCTTTTTGAAAGAATTCAAGCAGCAGTCGTACAGCTATTGGGGAGATGTTTCACTATGCATCTGTATTAGTCGTGTTTTCTCATCTTAGTTCATGTTATCCATCTGTTTCATAAATTAATAAAAATGCTTTCAGTAGGGATGTTTTTTCATTAGGCATTTTGCTTGCATAAATTTTATATATATTATAAAACAATAGCATATATAAAAATACTTGGAAGTATATAAGTGCGTAAAATATGCCATCAAGAGCTTTGTTTTCCTAAAATATATTAGTTGCTCATTGTTTTATTCTAAGTCATGTGTTGATCTAATGAAAACACTGATAATTACTGCTAATATTGAAAATTCTCATATACAAGGTGGCCAACTTTTCCAATATGGATGAAGATGATATTGAGTTGGAACCAGAAAGAAATTCAAGAAATTGGGAAGAAATCATTCCGGAAGTCCAGCGACGAAGAATAGAAGAGGAGGAAAGACAAAAAGAACTTGAAGAAATATATATGCTTCCAAGGATGAGAAACTGTGCAAAACAGGTGTCTCTTGATTCTGATGGTCTTGTACCTTTATGTTGCTGTTGATTTACTTTGTTGGGAGTTGTTGTGTTTTGGTTTTGGGGTTGTTTTTTCCCTTTTGTGAACATGTATTTTTGACAGGCTAGGTAAAGCTTTACTGATGTTCATTTATCAAATAGCTATGAACTATTTATTCTGAAATTCCAGATCAGCTTTAATGGAAGTGAAGGGAAACGCAGTAGGAGCAGAAGATATTCTGGATCTGATAGTGACTCCATCTCAGAAAGAAAACGGCCGAAAAAACGTGGAAGACCACGAACTATTCCTCGAGAAAATATTAAAGGTTTTAGTGATGCAGAGATCAGGCGGTAAGATATGAGGGGACATGCACATTTGAAAGGACAAGGAAATGTTCATTGACAGTACAAAAGGCTGTCTGTTTTTTCTGGATTTTTGATATTTTTTTTCTTTTTTTTTTTTTTTATATTAAGTTTTAATTTTTTCAA
>VZRU01019416.1:23553-44737 GCA_013398155.1 Pedionomus torquatus | reverse complement strand
CTGTCAAAGCAGCATTGAAACAGCTAGACCGACCAGAGAAGGGCCTTTCTGAAAGAGAGCAGCTGGAGCACACTAGACAGTGTCTAATCAAAATTGGGGATCACATTACTGAATGTCTAAAGGAGTACACAAATCCTGAACAAATTAAACAGTGGAGAAAGTGAGTTATTTCTCTTTTCTTGAGAAACAAAAATCTGTAATTGCTTCTGTTAAGCAGAATACTGTTCAGTTATTTCACTCATTTCTTATTCTCCCTTTCTTGTATCTTTCTGCTGTTTCAAATAGGAATCTGTTAAAAAGATTGTAGGTTGTTCTGACTTTCAATTGATTAGCTTTTTCATACTCCATAGCAATGCATTTTGTCCAGTAGGTGGAGTCATCTCACTTCCTTCAACAAAAAGAAAACACTAGATAACTTGTTACTTAGACTGCTTTGGGTAGAAAAGCTTTCTTACCGCTTTCTTACCTTTAAGGATCTGGTTTTTTCAACTTTGAGGTGTTGGAGGTTTTTTTATTTCCTGCTAAAATTAGGCAATTCTTTATTTGTGATGAATTTTGTATGATTTTGAATTGCAAAATTCTTTATACTTTTCAAAATATACTCTAAAATTAAATTACACATTAATTATGACTTGATAAATGTATTTATCAGAATGTGCTTGGATCTATTTAAAAAATGAAAAGAGAGTGCATCCTTATGAGGTGACAATTAAAAAAAAATGTTTGTTTGTAAACTTCTTATATTTCATTTTTAAGGTCTTAATGCAGTTTGAGGTACTTTTGTTGGAATGTGCACTTCAGTCTTTTACGGTTGAAAATACATCCTGCACTTCCATATACAAAAGTCAAAGTGTTTCATTTCCTTGTAGGTTTCTGTTAGTGTAGAATGCTTCTGCTGTTTTAACTTGCTTTATGTCAAAATATTAAGGTGATCTGAGATACCAAAACCAAGATCCACATCTTGGTAAATGTATTTCTTTAAGTGGTAACTTGTAATAGAGCTATTGCTCATAATAATGCTACAATACTAGATGTGAATTTAAAATATACATATTTCAGCTATATTTGATAAGAAGTGTAGTTAAGCAACTTAACTTATATAAAGTTATACAGGTCTCATAAGCAAATGCTTTCTTTAGGGTTTTGGCATCTTGGCACCTAAAGACTTGATTTATTCTTTCTTTGAGCACAGATTAGACAGAAATTTATTGCCATGTTACTTCTATCCTCTTCTGCAGTTCTCATTTGATTTTAAAATCTTTGAGTAGGCTTTAGAATGCTCTGGAAAAACTGTCTCAGTGATATTTTCATGAAACAAGGCTTCAAAGTCAAATGTCTGATGCTTTAAGAGATTTCAAGTTTAGAGGAATTTTTACTTAAAGTTTTTATTTACTGAGTGGTAAATATTCAAAATTCAAACAAACTTTTAGAAGACATAAACTGATGGCCACATTCTTAAGTAGTTTCACAAATCATTCTGTTAACAGTTGTTATTAGCACTACTGTACATGCACTTTGCATGCTGAAATATGTAAGTATTATGAAGTGACAAATTTTTAAAGCAAGTAATCCTTCCGGTGTTTGAAATACAGCTAGGTAATGTTTGCTGTGCAGCTAGGCAATACTGTGTAAATTTTACATTGTTTCTGGTTTACTGAGGTACTAGTCAAATAGTTTCAGTTAAATCCATTTTCTGTTGCATAACGCAAGGAAAAAAGTGTATAGAAGAATTATAACTTCTCTTATCTTCTTCCTCAGAAACTTGTGGATTTTTGTCTCTAAGTTTACAGAATTCGATGCCAGAAAGCTGCACAAACTGTATAAACATGCAATCAAAAAACGCCAAGAATCTCAGGTAGTATTTTCAGACCCTTTCTAAACATATACACACACACATATGTATATTTTAAGTATTGTAACTCTTTTATTAGACTTAAAGGATTATAAGGAACACAGAAATATACTTGAAGTAGAATTTGTGTTTGTAGTAAAGGAGTCCCTTTTGTTAGAACATTTTTCTAATCAATTCAGATGAACTATGGGATTTAGCAATGACTTTTTGTACTTGTCTCTTTTAGCAACAAAATGACCAGAATATTAGCAGCAATGTGAATACACATGTAATTAGAAATCCAGGTAAGAAATCTTAAGTATATTCTTGTTAGATATCTTAGCTTTCATGCTTATTTCATTTCATATGTCTCTAGATCTGTCTCCCACACCTCCTGTGTGTCACAGAGATAGGTGGATAAGCAAAACTTCTGGTTTTCTAATGAAATCCACCTGACTGCAGGCAGAAGACGGTACTTACCAGTTTTTGTAGCAAGTTATTTTACAATACTTTAAGAAAAATTTGGAAATATTTTTTTGTATTTAATTTTGGGGATGAAGAGAGGTCTACTGAAAACCTTTAAAATGATTGAAAATTCTGTGCTTATTTATAGCTGTTATAATGTCACTACCGTTAAGAAAGCAAGTTACTCCTTGAGGTCATAGTCTATAATCAGTTACATGGGCTGTCTTTTATTGTTGACAGTAGCACAGATTTTTCTTTGCTCCCACACCTGCTTTTATCTTGTGTTATGTAACACTTAAAGTGTATGTTCATGGACTTAAAATCACCATAATGTATTTTAGGAATACCACTGAAAGTCTTTACTTAACAAGGCGTACCTTGAAAACTTACTCATGCTAAGGCCTTCCCTTCTTAGAGAGGAAGTTGCTACCATTCTGTCTAAAATTGCCATACTGAAGGCACATCTGCTTACCGCTCATTTGGACCAGACTTACCTTCATAGATCAAATGGAAAAGTTGAAAAGTTCAGTTTCCACGTCTACATTCTACCTTGCTTCCCTCTAACTTGTGAGGTTTCTTTCACTTCACTTGTGTTAGTGCCTTTGTCTTTCAGCTATATAAGTCTTGTTTCTGTCAAATTTTATAAGTCGCTTTTGTACTGCTTTACATCTGACAGGTAGAAGTGCTGTTTGAATTAGGTGAAGAAGAGACTTTGAGACTTCCCTTTAACCTCTGTTTTATTGAACAGATGTGGAAAGGCTGAAGGAGAATACAAACCATGATGACAGTAGCAGGGACAGTTACTCTTCTGATAGACATTTGTCACAATACCACGACCATCATAAAGACAGGCATCAGGGAGATGCCTACAAGAAAAGTGAGTCCAGGAAAAGGCCTTATTCAGCCTTCAGCAATGGAAAAGATCACAGAGACTGGGATCACTACAAACAAGACAGCAGGTGAGCTTCATCGTTAATATTAAAAATCTGTTCAGAATTCCCATCCTGTTTTTGTAGTACGCTTGTAGCAAGCACCTTTTTTGAGTAAAGCAGAATTGCTACTACAATATATTTCTAAGACAGTTCGGTTGATTTTTATAGAACCATAGAATGGCTTATGTTGGAAGGGACCTTAAAGATCATCTCGTTCCATCCCCCCTACCATGGGCAGGGACATCTCCTACTAGAGCAGGTTGCTTGAAGCCCCATCCAGCCTCGAACACTTCCAGAGATGGGGCATCCACAGCTTCTCTGGGCAACCCGTTCCAGTGTCTGACTACCCTCACAGCAAATAGTTTCTTCCTGATACCAGAATCTACCCTCTTCCAGTTTGAAGCCGTTATCCCTTGTTCTGTCACTGCACGTCCTTGTAAGAAGTACCTCTCCAACTTCCTTGTAGGACCCTGTGACATACTAGAGAGCTTCTGTAAGGTCTCCCTGGTGCTTTCTGTTCTCCAGGCTGAAAAACCCTACCTCTCTCAGCCTGTCTTAGTAGGAGAGGTGCTCCAGCCCTCTGATCATCTTCATGGCCTTCCTCTGGACCCACTTTTGACATCATTGCGGCTCTTGATGTGTTTTCACTAACACTAATACAAATAATATCTATTTTTTAGATACTACAGTGACAGTAAACATAGGAAGTTAGATGACTACAGGAGCAGAGACCACAGGTCAAACCTGGAAGGAAGTTTGAAAGACAGCCGGGCTCATTCAGATCACCGTTCCCATTCAGACCACAGGATACACTCAGATCATCGTTCCACTTCAGATTACAGCCATCACAAATCTTCTAGGGATTATAGGTACCACTCAGACTGGCAAATGGNACACCTGAACATACATGGAGTAGCCGGAAAACATAACAAAGACTGACATTTTCTGGACCTTCTTTTAGCCATATACAGTAAACTAACACAGTAATTGCCTTACATGACTTGAAAGATACAGACTGGATATTCTATCAGTAGCAGTATTGTTACTTCTTTCCAGGATGCAAGGTCTATTATCCCAATAGAAGAAAAATATTTTTGTATTTAAAGTTTATGCTGCACTGTGCTGCAAATGCCGTGGCACTCTTTTTTAAGAAATGGAAGATGTTTACTTTTACAGGGACCTCAACACTGCCCCTTTCAGACTGGATCTTACTATAAAACTCTACATGTCAAAGTGGTTTTCGGCTGAACACCTTTTAAATTATGTTTGTAAATGAACTTTTAAACACTGACCTGTGCTTATATTTCAGGAAGGAATGGGGAGTTTATTTTCTTTTGTTTCTTAGTAAAGAATTCTCAAGGACTTTGTTCACTTTCCAAAGCTACTTGTTTACATTGTACACTGCGACCACCTTGCCGCTTTTCATCACAAGCTTGAATATTTAAATTCTGTACCTATAACTGTAAAAATAGCCAGGATTTCTCCTGTTTGTGATCAGTTATATTGCCTTTTTACAAAACAAACAAATAATAATAATAATAAAAAAAACCAACCACAAATGAATGGCTGTAAATTATTGTAAATTAATTAAATAAGCTTTTTTCCCCTCTCAGGCTTTTTTTGACTGTTCCTTTCCCCACCAACTCAGGCCTTCTTGTCACAAATATGAAACAGAATCAATGTACTTAGATGTTTTAATAAAATATCTTGATGGAATCACTGTTCAGAATGTAATAATGGGGAATGAGAACATTTAATTCCATTTAGTGCTCCTTTTTTATGGATACTTCAGATACATGTTTTGGCTTTTTTATTTTTTGTTTGTTTTTTTTTTTTTTTCTTATTAAACTCTCAGTGTTGTGATTTTAATGAAATGGTAAGAAATATCCAAGTAAACAGTGCTCTGGAAAGCTTTTCAGGTGCATTGATTTTAAAGAAGGAGCGTTAAGTATCTGAACACTTCAGAATCCAAATCAGCCAAAATTTACTGTAAATCCGTTTGTGTTCTCTCTTCAACATGGGCAATAATGTCAAATGTGCTATGCAGCCAGCTAATATTTTAGAAGATTTGAATTACTTTATCGACAGAATTGTTACAATGCACACTGATTGTACGTAGATAACTTCTATCTGACAAATTAAATTTAAACTAAAAGGACATGCGGGCTCTTGTAGTTTTCTGCTGTGTTTTTCTTTACAGCATTATTTTTTCTTGGGTTTACCTTTAAAAAAATTAGACTCTTTAAGTACTAAATTATAATACTTCTTGTGATAGCTAGGGAAGATCTAGCTTAGCGTCATGTGGTTGGAGCTGTATCTGTTGCTCCAGTTTTTCTCTGCTCTCATATTGAGCATTTTTTCCAATTAAACAGGTCTATATGAAAGCATTTATGTAGCACCAAAAATCTAGCCACAGAGTATCTGTTAGGATCTCACTGTAGAGCACAGTTGCTGTGCGTTAAGTTTTAAGCTTGTTTAATGCAGGCTGAGGCTCCGTTAATGCTGCCTCATTTCTTAACACTTCATCTTCCCAGAGTCTGGAGGGTTTTGAGTCATTCTGGTTTGAGCTTCATTGCTGAAGCAGTGTTTAGGCCATGGAGTGGTGTCTGATAAGGTTGCACACGTGTGCCATGTGTTTTTGCCCTCCAGTGGTGACATTCAAGAAGTTGGAGCGTCTCTAGACATTCGCGGATTCTTACTGCTTAAGTACTGTGTAAACCCATCAATAAGAGCATAGGTAGAGCAGTTCCACGACACTCAATTCTTTCCCCTCTGGTTTCAACTAATTCTTAAGTATAAAGTTTGATGGTGGAGATGGCCTCCATTGCTTATGTTGCTCACTGTTAACGGTGTATTTTACTGTTTAGGAGAATCCCATGTCCTCTGCAAATACATTATTTGTAATTCATTTTCCATGCACTCAGATTCTATCCTTCTTTTGTTCATTTGTAATGAAATGTCTTCAAAGAGTCTGTCCAGTTCCGAAGCACCCATCAGATACTAATATTGCCTATCTCTAAGAGGTTTTGGCAAGTAAGAATTCTGATGACTGCAAAAGAATTCCTCCTATGGCTGTTCCTAAAGATTAGGTGTTCCATCTACCATGTACGGAGGTCTAAGATTTTCATCTTAACACTGTGATATTTTTCTAGTCTACCATTCCCAGTACTGCCTAAAAAGAGTAGATTGTTGGTCAGGAGCTGTTTCAGTCTGCGGTGTTATGCTTAGTGGTGTGTTCAGAGAAAGCAGGTTTTTTTGGTAGGAAATTACCTCACCATTACTTAAGAAGATGGACAAGACTGAAGGCACACTAAAGGAGGTCATCCTGAAGCAGCTTTTCTTCCTGATGAAACCTTTTACTGCAAGTTTCTCCATGATCCAGATTTTATTTGAACAGCAAGCTAATTAAATCCTAGTTTCTTCTTTTTGTGTACTATGGCTGAAAGGATGTTGTCTTATTTTTACCTTTACAGAAGTAAATATAGACAATCTCACAAATTTAAGCTTTGTTCTTAAAAACTTGTGGTGAAGCTTTTATTTGTGAAACACTCCAGAAGCGGTAGCTGAGAAATACAATTGTGTGAGACACTGCAGGGAGCAGAAAGGAGGATTTTTTGTGGAGTTTGTTATTTGTTTTTTATCCTTTTCATTTATCTTTGTAGTCCAATTACTCTTTTTAAGATGTGAGTTGAGAATGACTGAAGAATGGGGAACACATTCTGGTCCACCCTCCTTATATTCTCACAATGCACACAGTGTGAAAGATTTCTCTTTATTTATGGCTAATACAAAAAGAAAGAATGTTTCTGTGATGTATTTTTCCAACCTCTTAGCCCTACCATTCGTTGGTAATTATCTCTTTTTATTTATTTATTTAATTTGCAAAACTTTTTAAAATTCCTTTGGAATGAATAACATTTAATGATGACTGTGAATTTGCATAAAGAAGTAAGAATTGCCATTGTCGTGTTGAAAAGAAAATAATTATTTCTAGACCTAACGTAACAAAATAATTGTACTTTTTAAATTATTTGTAGCTTCTTCATAAACCTATTGTGGAAGCTGCTTACTTTGTTCTACACTTTAAAACTCAGCATTAGGCTTTTAATTTATACTACATCAATAGAATTCCCACTTAAATAGTTTTTAAATCTTAGATATTTGTTGATATTCTGTGTGATACGTATTGTAGAAAAAATTGAGAGGGGATGCTGTCTTACAGAAAAGTGGCAAGTCTTGGTCAAGTGCATAATTTTCAGTTTACTCAAAAACTCCATTATTTACATAATCATTCTGATAAATACAGAAAAATTGTGTGCATTTATTGTGGATTATCAGGACTGTATTTCAAATTCGTTTTCTACCATTGTATAATATGACTTATCTTCATGAATCTTAATAAATTGAGCAACAGTCCTTTGAGATACCTAAGCACTAACTGCATTTTTTGAAGAAACCTAAAAGCTGTTAATTATAGTTCTGGGTTTAGTCAACACCTGGGATCTGACTGTAACCCCAAACTACTTAGTCCAAGCTTGATCCATCCACTACAGTACTTCTTTTATTCTAGCTATAAGGAAAAAATCTAGTAACCCTGTAATGGTCTGTAGTGATATATATGTATTATAGGTGAGGCTGTGGCTCTCTGAACCTTGGTGCACAGCTTCACCTTTCTCTAACAAGTGACCCACAGCCTTTGGCCACAGCAAATAACGTGGCCTCTTATGGAAGTTTCTGCACACCTGGAACCTCTCTTTCATTATGGAACTCATATGGAAGGCATCTCTTGCACGTATCATGGATGTACCAATGCTCAGGCAGCAGTGCTCCATTTCCCCTTGCCCTCCTGAAGTTGGCAGGGTATGTTTTCTCTTACGTGACCGATTATAAAGAAGATACCGATCAAGCTACCTCCCACCGCATGGCCACTGGGGACCCTGCAGCACCTTGACAAAAGGGCAACAGAACAGTTTGTGCATTGCACAGGTCAATCTTGGGCAACAAGTATTTGAAGGGCCTGTGGTAAGGCAGTGCCATGGGCCAGAGCTTGTTGTCAGACCACAGCATGGGTACGGAGACCAAAGGAGAGGATGTTTGTGGAATTTGTTTCTTTTCATCTTTCTCTGTAGTCCAATTTCTCACTGAGAAAATGAATCTGGCTGTACCAGCTCTTCTGGAATTGATTTGCAAACTTTCAATACAACATAGTGCCTTTTTTGTGTGAAGGTTGTAAATGAAAGCCAGTGAAAATACATACTACTCACTAAAGCCATGTGAAATATTTTTCTGTTTAGGATTTCCTGCCAAAAATATTAACCCTAAACTTGAGCAAATTGGTGGAACTATTTGGAGGAGAGCTGGGCGTTACTGCAGTTGAGCTTGTATAGTTAGAGGTGGTATGTTTGCACCAACAGAAGAAGGGCATCTCTGGAAGGATGACAGTCTTACAGCTACCTATGGGGTACCCGGCTACCCTTTATAGGAAAGAGGAGTCAGGTGAGTGTGTACTTGGGTGCCAGCCAAGTGGTCCCTGGGAAAACAATGCCCCAGTTATTGCCGGTCCCCCTTACCCCTCCTACTCAAACCTGAAGTATCCCAGCCCAGCTTGGCACTCAATGCCCCTAATTTTCCTAGCCCAAACTCCCTCCCCACAGCTTCAGCCTCAGTGTGCATTTTTACTAACCTACCCCAGCAGCAAGAAAGGAAACCTTTTCTTTCAGCCTTCCTCTCCCTCTCTTAACACTGCTCAGCTTCTGAATCCATCTTCCCAAGCCTACTCAAAAGCTTTTCTTCCAAGGCCCTTAACTGCACCTTGAAATCAGTTTGTTTTCTCCAGACCCTCCAGCTCAGTCCACTCATGCACACAGCCTCCAGCCCTTCAGCAACCGAATTTGTTTAAAGTGTGCTGTTTCTTTTGCTAGCTCATACTCTCAGTTGGCTGGTGCAGTTAGCGGAGCTTGCACATCCTGGTAAAATCAAAGCTTGAATTCTCATTTTGGTGAGGAAACCGAGGCAGAATACTCTTCCCTTACATCAGCCGTGGGTGTTTTTAGAGACTAGAAAAGGAATACATCCCAAGGGAGAAGTTATTCGTGATATATCTAGGATTCTGTGAGGTATATTATGTTCTTGGGTAATTAAGAGTATGTAATTTCATGCAGCAGAGAAGGGTGCTTACTGTAGTAACTGCTAGGCTAAAAATCACGTAGAGGAATGCAGGTGAGAAAGAGAAGGCGAGATATGCTGCAAGTCAGTTCTTAAACTGTTAACAAGGAGCTGGCAAAACTGCTTGAACGGGAAAAACCAGAGTGCTCCAGAGTGCAGAGGCTTAGTACGGGTGGTGCTTAATGTTGCAACAGCCTTTTTTTTGACAGTTCTGCAGACCATCAGAGTAGTTTAATGGCGGATGAAATACTACAACCAAAAACGTTGTTGTCCTAAGAGCAGCCGCTGTCGAAGCGGCTTTATAAGCGGCTTGTTTTGTAAGCTTTATTGGAAGTGAGCTGAAAACTACATAATTATTGAAGACACAGAAATCACTGATGCAAGACTTTGAGAGGTTTTAAAATATAAACTTTTGGTTCTGTTAGAAGGCTTAAATACAAATCTAAAGTGAGTTCATGCACTAAGGCTGAATCCCAAAGAACATATTTAGACATTATCCTCATTTATTTGCTAAAAGTATATATTTTATTTACACCATTATATTGTTAATATATTTATTATTATATTATTAATATTTGTTTATATTGTTATCTGCAATTTCAAAATGTGTGACTCCAAGCAGGAGAAAAAACAACCCTGCTTGCTCTGTCATTATTATATTTATTTGATAAAAGTAAATATTTTAGTTTTCACAGGTTTTCAGCAATCTCAGTTTTAAGTCTGTCTTCTCGAAAATAAACATCTGGAAATCATGTCAGAAAATAACATACCACTGATCACACATAAGAAATTAATCAGAGTAATACTTTTTTATTTTATTATTACTGTAGTACTTTGAGACCCCAACTGATTTTTAACTGCAAAAGAGTTAGTGTTTGCAGAAGTAATTGGAGCATTTTGAAAATAATCTTCTCACTCATGAGTTAAAATCAACTACTGGTTTTGGTTCATAGTAATCCTAGCATGCAATTAACAGGTGTTTCTTTAACATGCTTTATAATCACAGAGGATTAAAGAGAACTTCAAAACTGATTTTTTGGAGCATATTAAATCATTCTTTTAAATGAAGCTCAATTTAATCTTGTATTACGAGTTTCTGAGATACTTCAGGACATATTCTGTGAAACTATCTATGCCTATCAGTGTCATAATTAAGTGCTATGTCTTGTGAATCTTGAAATTGTGAAATGTAGTCGATGACTGAGCAACACACACAACTACCATGGCACTGAACTTCCATAATAAATCTGTCAGAAGTCCACAGCCTTAAACGCCTTTCAACTTCTTTTGTCAGGAACCAGCTGCTCTATCTCTCTTTGGTACTGTTTGCAAAGGAGTTGATAATGTGAGAAACAGGTTTCTGTTTTGATTTTTTGAACTCAATTAGATATGAGGGGAGTTGATGATACTCTTCCTGTAATGAAATCCGCAGATGGATTCTCTATCCGGAACAGAATAGGCAGAAGATCAGTTTTAAAAGATGTCAGACAGAAAATAGTAATTCTGTCTCACTGAAGTCTATCAAAACTATCAAATCTAGAAGGGTAAGGTCTAATCCAGTCTTTTTCCTGGCATGAAAGTAAACTGGGCTGGAAATTACCCTTACCTTCCCAAGATCTCAAGGGTTCATGTCAATGAGCCTCTTAAGTCATGTCAAATTCCAAATAAATACACCTGTAGAATTAGGATCCAGATTTTTGTTAACCATAGCACTGGACAGAAACACACAGGAAGGAGATACTCCATGAGCTTTAATGAGAAAGCAAAAGCACACAAAACACTTTATTCTCTCATTTGGTGCTTTTAAACGATCTTCTTCCGTTGAAATATATGGTACTGGGACAGTCCCTGGAGAGATGTTCATATATCAACCTCTTATGTCCTTGAGCTGACAGGACAGATCACTCTGTGGATCCCTCATATTCCAGCACATTCTTACCAAGGTTTTAAAGTATAAACTCCCATTCTATCTGGTATATTACCTTCAATAGTGCAGCCTTCACCACTATGTTTTAAACAAGTGAATTCTTTATAAGACAAGACAAGAATACAGTCAGAATACTAAAACAAATGAATATGCAACTATCTGGCATTTGTGGTAAACCAAATTATTACTATCTGTAAGTATGTTTGTCACTTGAAATAGTTACCTTGTGAAGTTCAAGGACACAGCTTCTGACAATCATAGATGATTGCCCTTCTGCAGTTTCAAAATCCATGACTCCAAGCAGGAAGAACCCCAACCCTGCTTGCTCGGTTGCAAAGACACAGTGGGAGAATGAGCGAAGTTTGAAGAGTTTGTATTATTTCAAATTACAGTACTGAAAACAAGGAAGTGTGATGTATGTTATAGCATCAATTTACTTGTAAATTAGCCATTTTGTTCTTAAATTTTTGACTATTCCATCTGTAGCCAAGGGTCACTCTTGTGATTTGGTCAAAAATTATTCTTAACATGGAGCACACAATATTTAAGTATAAAACTAAAACCAGACCTTATTATTAGAATCACAGTGTCTGTTTCCATAATTACAAAAAAAAAAAAAAAAAAAAGACATTTTCATTATTGATTTGAAATTTGCTTACATTAACATTAACTGTAAGTCAAGATATTTTTTCCATTTATAACCTAAAGGCTTACTATATGAGTTTGTAGTATAATGTAGAATAAACAGACAGACAGAGAACCTGTTGTTTCTTTACAAAATAAATGTTTTCAATAAAAACACTGTAAATGCTCAAAATAGAGGTAACAATATTTTTAGCTGATGGTATTTTCAATTTGTTTCCCACAAATGTTAAGGGTGACTTGACTTTTACACAATTGCAAAACAAATCACATAGGAGACTCCAGAACTAAGATTGCCTGCAGAATCTTAATTCAGATCCCTCTGTTCAATTCTTACGACACAATTTTAGTGACAGAGCCCCCAACATACTTTTTCTGGGGAAGCCCACTTCATCCACTGCACATCCATCCATCCACTCATCCACATATGAGAATACACCGTAGGATACATGAAGTAAATGCAGTATTTCTTCTCCTCTATCAGCATTCAATGTATGACCACAGAATAGAAAACTAATAATTTCTTCTCAGGTGAAGTGATGCACTCAGTTTAGTACTGCAAATGCTTTAAAATATATGTTTCGTGAAATGAATTTGTGTTATTCCAGCTTAACAAGGGGGAAATGAGATACACATCAGTTAGTAGCAATGTCTTTTGAACACCAAAATACTTTAATGTGAGTATTTTATTTTATCGACACCTGGTGCTTCCAAATAATACAATTTATTACCTGTTTCTTTATCCATTCATATCTTCTTTCAGCCTTCAGGACTGAGTCAGATCTCTCAGCCTAGGATTTTTATTCCTAGCTTGTTCCTGCACCCTCCAAGAAGGATCTCTGATTGCAGCAGGAAGGCAAGGGTGGGTGGCACCAGGTGTTCCTGTTGGGGCAAGCTGGGAGATGAGATTTGTCTGAAATACAGCATGCGGGAATTCTGATTACTAAACCCAGTCTTTTCATTGGCTCCTGACTTAAAAATAAAATATTCAGCAAATGTGGGAAACAAAACAAGGAAGCTGAAAATGGGCATAGTGAGGGAGACTTGTTCCAAGTTATTCATCACATCACAAATGTTGGAAATGAATGGGGTGCAGATGAGGTCTTGTCTCTCTATGGTAGGAACTCATATGTAATTCTCTTCCTCTCTTGTTCACACTTCAAAACTTGAGTGTTAAGTTGAATGAAAAATTTAAAGTTCAGTTTCAGAGTTTCAGCATACCAGCGACCAAAGTTGTTCTGACAAAATTTCTTCTTCTGTAATTTTTTTGAAAAGAATTGCCTATCAGGGTCATAAGTGAGACTCAGACTCTTGCTGGTACCTCTGTTTGGGGGCAAACATGAGATAGGTGCAGCCTTCCCTTGGTTCTCTCTTCCCATCTGTTGTAAAGATATTGAGCAGTTGAATGTAGTCTTAAAACTAAACACACCAGTTTTATTGGCCCTGTTGGTGTCCCACATGTAAACACCATGATATTCCCAGATTACAAAACTACAGAGAATGACAGAATAAGCAACCTTTGGGCTATGTTGTTGGCATCATCTGTGGAAAGCCTTGTCTCAGAATAGTTAGTTGTCTTATCAAACTGTGCCTGACTACTCCAGCATATTGTCTATCTGCTTGAGGAGCGTGACAGCAAAGTAAATCTGTAAAGCATCAAATCTTTTGTTCTTTGCTGAACCTACCTGCAAAGCAGATACCAGATTTGGAAGATGGGCCCTGAAGTAACTGTTCCACACAGAGAGTGAAAAAATCTGAATTTCACCCCAGCTGCAAAAGAAGCTGCTCTATAGTCATTCACTGGAATGCTAGCACACAGCTGCAGATGAAAGAGCACACCCGAGCCCTGTGGCAGTCAACAGCTCCACCTGGTTCTCACGGTCAGGTGTTTCTCAGAAACAGGTAATTTAGACAGAGTTGAGTGGTTACAGTTATTTAAAATAAACACAAAACATGCTCTGCCAGTGCCCTCACCTTGCCACCCGAACAGCAGTGGATGCCACAGGAAGTTATTCATTCTGTCATAACTCTGATTCTTCAACTGCAATGACTGCAAGAGTCATAATTATTACCGGTGGTGGTGGTGGTTAAATAGCTATAGCACACACAGGCCAGTAATTATAATTGTTTATTTAAAAACCATTTGACCACCTAGGTTTGGACACTTCTCAGATTCTACAGCATCTGAGATTTTGGATAACAGGATAACCATTTAGTCATACGTAAAAGAAAATTCTGTATTATTAGTGGAAATATTCTTTTGGGAAGCCTAGTAAGGAAGAATACCTGTCGGCATTTCTGACGTACTACTTTCAGTAACTCAGAACTTTTATAATATTGGCTTAAAAGGTTTGAGATCCTTACTGTTCCCAGACTCCATTGAGCCAGGTGCCTGATGGGCGGCACATCATGGATGCACAGATGCCTCCAGACAATGTGAACTTTGTAGAAAACACCCCATGCATCTACAATGGGATTTTTGACTAAGCAGTGGATTTTAGAAGTGCATTTCCTGACCCCTTCTACTCTCTGCATTTGGATTGGCACTGTCAAGCAGTCTCCCTCTGCACAGGGCTGGTTAATTTCCGATGAAGTCAAAGTGTGGATGCCGGTCCTCAATGCAGTTTTTTTTTGGCTCTGCAAGCCTGCTCTTACTGTGACTTGCTAATGTCACAATAGCTTTCCTTCTCCCTAAGGAAATCAGTGAAAGAGAGCAGAAAAACCAAACACATCCCACCTTGGGTAGGCCTCATCTGATTGGTGCTTCCCAGCAGATGCATGGACATCAAGTCTGTCCTTTTTTCGTGCCAAGTCCATTGCTTTCATGGTTACTCCAGGTATCCCACACAAGAGTACAAATTAGCAACAGTCTGCCACAGTATCAGCTGTTTTAGACACTGTGACTTTTAGCTTATCAATTAAGAATTTTAATGAGTGAGGTACTCCCATTTGCATCAAATATTCTGTATTATATTACAAATAATGGCTTTGTTCTGTCACTTTAGTAGAAATGATTAGACAGAACAATTTACTATACTTACTGAACCCAGGTGAATGACTAAGTGGAACATGCCTGAAAAAGCCAGGTTCTCATGGATTATCCTCATTTCTTCTCAATATTTCTCCTTTCATGTGTATCACCAAGAAATAGCCCTATGGCAGCTACTGTAAATGTATGCTTGTACGTTTCAAGTCTCTCAGGTGCTTTATTATTTCTATGCCAATTTTTTTTAGATACTAACAGCTCTTGGTTTTGCCTTTTAACACGATTTTAGAGATTGAAGACATGGAGAAGGGTTTTTAGGAGTGAACAGAAGGTATTACACTGTTTGCTAATCAGAAAGCACTGCATGAAGTGCAAGATGCTTATTTACTAAACTGAGATTCATTTTGCTTAATAAATTTTCTTTAAATGATGTACTCTTTATAACAGGATATGCTTTCTTTTCTCCTTTACTCTGCTACTTAGTCTTCTCATATGATAGCGATACATTTTTATAATTAATGTTCCACTTTTTCATCTTGAGTAGAAGATGGGGTTGGGGTGGGAATGATCTTTCTCTTGTAGCAGTTTGGGCCACAAGAGGGAGCTGCCCTCCCAGCTACGGTCAAGGCCAAGTGTGCTGCTGAGACGACCCGGAGAAAATTCGGAGCATGGGTTCCACTTTCAGATTCCATGCCTGTGAAAGCTTAATATATAAATGGTTAAAAGAAATCTACTTAAAAACGTTTGCATCAGCAGTCATATGTAAGTACTGATTTCTCTAAACTTGCTAGCAATGGTCACTAACTTCAAAGAATACGGTACCCCAAATGCGTGTAATATGGATGATTTTTTCCTGAAGCATTGGGAATACTCAATCGTTAATTAGATGTTAAATATTTGATGATTAACCATAAGATTATTTGCATTTATTTTCATCTTTGTTAGTAGTTCGATTTGACAGGTGAGACCCTCATGCTTCTTATGGTCTGTGTATTTCTCTCAAACCTAATTCTTACGTAAAATTTATTTTAGTTGTACTTTTTGAGTTCCAGAATGGAGCAATCTTCTTGTACTGAATTCCAAAACTGAAAACTTGAGAACTAGATGGTTTGTACAGTTAGTTTCAGATCTTTCTAGACTGTGAAGTAAGCCTTATTTTCCCACTGACAGATCAGGATCTAAAATGAGCACTACAGCACAAATACCAGGGCATCGTAGCTCTTTCTGATCATAGAACTGTCTAGGTTGGAAGGAACCTTTCTGTCCTAGATTACATTAAAATTTACTGCCTTTCTAAATTTCTGCTTTTGATCACATGCCTAAACTACCCCTGCCATCAACTGTCTGAGGAGCTCAGTGCTATCTCCTGCCTACATGCAAGAGGATACATTTCTATACCTGTTGTCTTTGAGAGTTCAATCCTCTGATTTTTTATTTTTATAAAATAAAGTCTCTTATCCTGAGACTGAAAACCAAGCAGACTCTCTATGTATGATCCAAACACACACTTAAATATCCAAGAAACCCATTGCAGGGAAATTAGGGGGGAAAAAATCCCACTTAAATTGTTATCTGGGGAAGTTTCATTAATGACTGTCAGATAACCTTTATTGTCCACAATTAAAATGCAGTTAGCAGCTCTATGTTTAAGGTAAGTTCTCCACCAGAGACTAATATACTGCCACTTAACTGGCAATTTAAGTGTCCAGTAAAAATATCCTCTGAGCAAAGCTGAAATGTGGAGGGTTTTTGCTTCTTGTCATTAGACTTATTCACTTATAAATTAACTTTTTTTTAGATTGCAGGGTTGCAAGTTTTGGGTGTTGGTTTTTATCCAGTGATATATTACATAACCTGTTGATTTTAACAATTTCCATTATAACTGTTAGCTCCACCAGGCAAGTGATCTTTTCTTAAAATTGAAAGACCTGGTAAGAGTTTCAGTTCTGAAGTAAACCTCCTTATTTCCTCCTCCCTCTTACTGTGCTTTGGTTCACATCTCTGACAGGATGAAATCAATCTTTCCTGATGAAACTAAATGGGAAGAAGTGTTCCACATCATGTAATGAGCTCCGGCTGCTGACAGCTGTTTGCTCTGTTCGAGCCAGTGCAGAATGAAGCCAAAGCAAAATCCTCTGAAATGTGCAGAACTAGAGATTTCACTATATACTTCTGCTCCCATCAGAAAATATAGAAGCAATATTATAACACTCTTTTGAACAAAGTTCTATTTGGCTTGTTTTTCAAAACTGTGAAGTTAGATTTTTTACCAGAGTCTAAGCCTAGAAGTATAAAGTGTTTACATTTCTAAAGGTCCTCTATTTCAGTCAGTGGAACAGGCTCATCAGGACTATCAGATTTTCTGACCAGGTCAACAATAAAAAATAATGCATCTAGAGAAAGCCAAAAAGTAATCCACAGTCTTACATGCATTAGCTGAAAGCTTTGCTGACAAAGAAGAAACTCTTAGCATTTCTGTTAAGGAATATGCCTGTCTAGATGCAGTTCAAGGACTCAAACATAGAGTGTCATCACTGAAGGACTTGATACTTCATCTGAAAAGCATTAACTAATTGTGGGGAGAAGGCAGAGACTGTGATTGCCGTTGATGTAGCTACACCTGAAACTGTTTTTCACCCATTATTCTTATTCTAGAGGAATATCTATACCTGATTTCCCAATGGGACTATTTATTATTCTCTTTAGTGTACATAAAGGCTATCTAATTTGCAAAACGAGGTGAAACTTGTGATTATTTTTTATATGCACATTAAAAGAAGCCATATATTCTGAAATGGTGGCAATCTGAAGAATCACAAGCACTTCTTGTGATGGCCACATTATTATTAGGGCCTTTTTACAGGATTCATAACTGCCTAAGTAATGCAGAACACCCAAATTTTATTTTTTTCAAAAAGTCTATTCTGGTACCACTTGTCTTTCATAGCTTAGTACCAACTTTTTTGTTGGGCTTCAGGCAAGCTGGGGAGAGATGATTTGCAGCACCTGAAGAAGCAAGGAAGGCAGGTCACGCCAAACCACTGGCACTGCTTCAAGGTCAGGACAAAGAGACTGGAGATGGCACCACAGACAGTGATGTACATCGCTTTTTAACTTGCCCTAGCCCCCAGCATGGTCTGCCACTACCTCTATGGACAGACAGGATAGGAGAGAGAGTTATTCCTCTGACACGAGATGCTACCCCACCTATAGAAAATGGAGCGATGTGTTTCATTCCTAACATGGTCTTTGAAGGCAGGTCTCACATGCTGCCAAACAGACTGGTGTAAGTAAACCGAGCATTTGTTCTGAGAAGACAGCCGCTGGATCAGGCCTTGGGGTTCTTATAAAAGAGGGGTGGTGAGTTAAAGGATTTAGTCAGGTATAGACAGGTACTAATCTATTTTGGTTGAGGATGTTACAGGCATCTGCAATAATTTCAAGGGTGAGAAAGCTTTTGAAATCACTTAAGCCATATACTAGACCTACTGTTCAGGCACTGCAGTGCTAAGAACTGTAGCATGAAGACTTCTGGGTTGCATTGCTTTCTAGTTAGACTTCAGAGTGAGGTACCTTACAGCAAGACCGTCAGGGTCCACAGCTGTTGTTTGTAGCCCTTAGGCTATCCAATAGGAAATACTGGGGTAAAATTCTCACAGGACTTGACAACTGTAGCTCAGAGGTAGTGCGCTCTCTCCTCTACCGGAGTTCCCAGCTAAGGAGGCACCTTGCACTTCCATTAACCACTGCCAGATAAAACCTCATAAACTCAGTAGGATAATAATTAGTCACCTGAGAAGATAGGAAACCTTTGTTTAAACATTTCCTGTACATAATTTGGAGTGGGGATTCCAATAAACATCGATCTCTTACTTTGTAGTCAAATATATTAATAATTTGGCTGCAAGCTATTTAAGCATTTTGGCAATCTTGCCTATTGAAACAGTTCTGCTTTCTGTAAAACACTTGTATGGTAATGGCAGCAAGGGACATGCCAAAGGACAGCCTAAAAGAAAAACCCAAGCCTTGCTCCTACGCAGGCTTGTGTTACATACTTTGTGTCATTCACTGGACAGTGTAAACAGTCTGAGAATTAAAAGCCATAATTAATATTAGAAGCCATACCCACCGTGATCCTACTCAATCTCTTCTTTCTTCTTTGTCTCTCAACTCCTGCTTTGTTTCCTTTTCCTTTCCCCCCACTGCTTTTTTTTTTTTTTTTTTCTCTCTCTCAGATAAAGCTGCTCTGGGAGGGGAGAAGAGACCAGTACAGAAATGATGGGGTGGCCTTGTTGCCTTCTTCACAGAGAAATAAAGTTTCAGTGTACAGGCCAGGCCAAGACGGTTCAGGTGTGAGGCTTTCAAAGGCCAAGGTGTATCCATTAGTCAGCCCTGGGAGACAGAAGTGGTGCTGTGCAAGAAATGCGGGGTCAGCTGGCTTGCCTCCAGCATGCATAGGTAGTCCCTGAATAGGAATTTAGACTGGAATTTAACATGTATCTATCAGTGCATTTTATGGATAATGGCTCCCAGCTGCTAGGGCACTGGAACTTACTCTCACAAGATGTAAAAGATCATGGCAGAGGAGAAATTTTAACTTCCCCTTTCCAAACTGCAGCAGAATACTGACCACAGCTACACTATAAACAACTCTTACCCCCATCTGCCAAACACAACTGAGCAGGGTCAGGTACCTGCCAAAAAAGCCCCACAAGTAAACCAGACAGACCAACACCATGTGAATCTGGCTAGGGGTGAAGATGCAGCCCTCAGGATTGTGTATTTTCTCTGCTCAGCAGCAAAAATACCGCTTCCTTAAGGGACATTACTGGGTAAAGAAGAGAGTAGAGATCTTTTGTATGGTCAGCCCTCAGCACATACTGGAAGCAATGACACCTACATGTTTTGTGTATGTAATGGATTATTCTTCCGCTGTTACAGTGTAGAAAAAAAGGTGGAAATTAAGCTTTAAAACTGCAGTAAACAGCAACCAATTCCTATAAATAAGTTATTGGCAGCCTAAAAACAACAGATTAAGTCCTTTTTATACACAGTTCTCAGTTCTGCGATACTTCTGCATGTACCCAGTCTGTAATCAATCTTACTGTTCACAGTTTATTTACTATCAGCAGCTTTTAATTTCAATGTAATTTACATAGATTAAAAAAATTCTGAATCAGCTCAGAAGCAATTGTTTTACATCAACATCACAACGAATTCACCGGAATACTTGTACTTGATCTGTGGCTATGTTGCTCTCCAAACCAAACCAATTAATAAGAATGATAAAATCTAATGAACAACATTGACCCACACAATCCTTGTTTGTTTTCAATATAGATGGAGACAATTAGCAGCACAACACAGAATATTTATCTTGTAAATAACAAAGAATACCTTCTGAAAAAAAGGGAGTCATTACTAGTCATGTCTAGGTATTGTACAGATAGCACTCTTTAATAGCTGGAAAACACAGAAAGACAGAAACAAACACAGTTTGTATCAGTCAAGACACACAAATGGGAATTAAAATAACCCAGAGCATGAAAATTTCAGTGTAAAACACAGCAGTTGTACTTACATGAAGAATACAAATGCAAGATTTGAAACTGTACTATTAGTCTGTCAAAAGAGAAGAAAGCCCAAAGTCACTTGGGCTTCTTTTTTTTTTTAAACATGTCCACTAATGAAACTCTAATTAGGTAGTGCAAAGCTTGCAACATTGCTTGGCTTCACTTCAGGGTGCAAGTAAATAGCCACTTGCAGGTCTTCAAAACCCCTAAAACAAATGCATGGTATTCATAATGCTAAGTAAGAGAATGTACATAGTCAGTGATCTATTTTCCGGCAGTACAGCAGCAATCTGAATGGAAATACAGTACTAAAGGCCCAGAAGACCAAAAGCCAGGTTGTTCTTAGACCCTGCATTCTCTCAACTTGTGTTCCACATAACATGCGCTCTATGCAGATTATTCTTCCAGTAAGGTTTTCCAGGAAGAGAGAAAAAAGGATTTTTAGTTTGACAGTCAGTTAGGCATACTATTTCAAATCATAATATCCTTGTTTAGGAGCCATACACATGAACAAAGTGAAGAACTAAGCACCTGGTTCTCTGCTCAGTTCTGCGACACGCTTCCTAGGGAAGTTGTTTAACGCTCTGCATCTACAAAGAACTATCCTCAGCTGCTTTTAAGAGCTCTATTTGCATAGGATTAGGAAATATCTGGTTATATGTG
>VZRU01019416.1:8667-23239 GCA_013398155.1 Pedionomus torquatus | reverse complement strand
GTTCCCATTTTTTTTCTACAGGCATTTCCACAAAGCATTTCAGTGATGTATCTCCCATGTAAAAATTGTTCCCCTCACACACACCTCAAAATCTATTTGTAACATAAGCTTAGCAAAACAAAATTCAAAGTTCTATTTATTACATATACCTTTCTTGGTATGTATCTGACATAAATTGGTTTAAGTTTTGGTACTTTCAATTTACCTCCATACTGAGTGATTAGCTGAAATATTACAGCTCCAACATGTACCTAGCAGACAATCTTGATATACAAAGTTCTGTAATCTTATGGACTCTTCTATACTATTTATTCTTTCAGCATCTCATCTCTTCTTGTTTTAAAGCAAGTAATTTTATCTTCCAAGGATCTTCTGGTTTGAGAATTCTTCAGTAACTTTAAAAAAGGATTTTTGTAATGCCTCTCAACTGCAGCAATATCAGATCACTATATCAAAGCTCTGCTAAGTATCTCAGAAAACACCGCAAAGGAACGGTGCAAGCAGGATCCTGAGGGGATGGTTCCTGCTGTTGTTTCCTACATGCTGTCTCTTCAACGAACTGGCCTGGTTTGCAGCTGCTGGCCATAAATTTCACTACACAGCTTATTTAGCTGAGGGGAAACAAGCATCTGCAAGGAAGTATGATGACTGTACTCAGCACATTCCTATTCAACAAGCGATGGTTAGAAGACAAATTGGGGCTTTATTTAGATTACCTGCCCAGTACATGGCCCATATCCCCAGTTTCTCTGCACCCCACCAAGGGTCCTTAACACATTACAGACATTCCTCAGCAGGGTAGGCAACTTTACTCTTTTATCATAATTTATTTACACACTGCACAGCCACTCTTTTACACAAACATATACTTACTGGTATATTCACAAACCACATCTAAAAGGTTTTGCAAAGACTGACACATTGTGGGGTTTCCAATCATGAAAAAAATGTATCTGTAACCTTCTAAAAGACAGCCATGTGGAGGGCCTGTGAATAAAAGCATTCCCTCTAAGCTTAACTTGTCTCCAGAGACTATTCACTAACTTCAAAATATTCACATGTCTGTCATTAAACTAAAGCTCTCTTGGTGACGGCAGGCTTCAAGAATGAACACGTGCAAATAGCATTTTCTCAACAAATCCCACAGCAGTAACAAGAAAATGCAGAACTCTTTAGGTACTTTTCCAGAATATTCTGAAATACTATTTATCTTAGAGGCCAGAACTCAATGCTATTATACATATATATATATATTTACATAGAGGATCCAGGACAGATGAAATTTGACTAGTATATAGTGCCTGCTGAGCAAGAATGGGCACCACTGCAAGCAACACTATGTTCATCCATCAGCTTTCAGCCATGAAAACTTCAAATTCAGAGCACTGATGAGGAAGCATAGCCATATAAAGTAAGTAGAAGCCTGTCACCATAAGGTGAAACTGCAGGAGCCATATTATTGGACATAAAAATACACAAATCTAACTCATCTGAAACAGCACCATCAGACAGCACAGACAGAACAAGCTGCCAATAGCCTAACCCTAACCAGTTTTACCTTCAGCCTTAGCTTAGTTCTGACAATGTTCATCTAAAGTATTCCCAGAATAACACCTGTATGCAGTTATGCATCCACACAGGGAATTAATTAGTTTATTTGAGAAGTCTTATGCCATCCTTAACAGACAACAGTCCCAAACAAAGCCAAGAGTCTTTATAAACACTACGAATAAACACCTCCCTCTATCAAGGCAAACACTAACTCAAGTTTGCTTAACAAAGGCAAGTGCTATTTCCATGTTACTCAGATAGCACTTCTAATACACGTGTCCAGTCTCAGTTGAACAGTTTTAAGAGTGAAATAAGCTCACCTTGCACCTGTGTTTATTGTAGCGTGTATTAAAACTTCCACTTCTTGCAGCAGATTAAGGCACTAGTAAAACCAACCTTTAGACCATCAAATCACTCTTCTCCTAGTAGCAGTAGTCAGAGCCTCTGGCCTTACTCCCCTCCTCCTTCTAAATCTATAGAGTTAGTACCTAAGCAAGGGACAGAATTCAGGCTTGTGATTTCTTCAGTCCATATTGGAGAACGACTTAACCTTTGAGGCAGTTAGAAGCAGCTGCAACAGCTACCTTACATGCTTACACAGCTAGACCATTGATACATTTTAAAATTATCTTTCCACTGGTTCCATAAAGCTGGGTAAGTCCCTGTCACTTTCCCTTTTCTTCCTTTGAAACTCACGCCATGAAACTAGGAAACAATCAGGATTACAAAGAAGGATCTGTAATTCATGTTATAGTCACCTCTGCTAACAGGAAGCAATTCACTCTTTCCCTCCAAACAAGGGATAGCCTTTTATTTCAGGGACAGAATACAATTCAATTCTTCATGATTTTTGTTGCTATTGAGGACTACAAGCTGTTCAGAAGAGACAGCCAAAGAAGGAAGGATGGAGGTGTTGCCTTCTATATTAAGGAATGGATAGAGTGAGATATCCTGAAAGCCCTCCCTAGGGTCAGATGAAGAAAAAGCTAAGAGCTTCTCAGTGAGGGTTAAGGGGCAGACCTATATGAGGGACACTGTTGTGGGTGTTTAGAGGCCACCTGATCAGGATAGGGAAGTTGATGAGGCCTTTTACAGTCAGGTGAAAGTAGCTTCAAAATCACGTGCGTTGGTTCTCATGGGGGACTTCAATCACCCTGATACCTGCTGGGAAGGCTACACAACCAAGCATGTACAGTCCAGGAGGTTCCTCCAGTGTACTGATAACTTCTTGACTCGAGTGGTGTGGGAGCCAACAAGGAGAGGTACACTACTAGATCTCCTAACAATCAAAGAGGGACTGGTGGAGGATATGAAGGTTGGGGGCAGCCTTCGCTGCAGTGATCATGAAAAGATAAGAGTTCAGGATCATGGGTAGTATGCACAAAACAGCAAGGAGGACTGAAACCTTGAATTCAGGAAGGTTAACTTTGACCTCATCAAGAAACTGCTTGGAGAAATCCCATGGATTAGGGGTAGGGAAGGTACGGTGCACAAGGCAGTTGGTTGGTATTCAAATAACACTTTCTCCAAGCTCAGGATCGAAAAAATCAAGCCAAGGGAGGCAGGAGACCTATGTGGTTGAGCAGTGAGCTTCTGAGAAAGCTCAAGTGGAAGAAGGATGTTTACACTATGTGGAAGAAGGGACTGACCACTTGGGAAGATTACAAGAATGTTGTTAGAGTATGCAGGGATGAAATGAGGAAAGCCAAGGCCTCCTTGGAATTAAAATTGGCAAGGGATGTCAAAGTCAACAAGAAGGGTTTTTTCAAGTATATGGGAGGCCAAAGGAAAACTAAAGAAAACATGGGCCTGTGGTTGAATGAGACAGGTGCCATGGTGACAGAAGATGCAGAGAAGGCAGAAATGCTGAATGCCTTCTTTGCTTCTCACACTGCTCAGGCCAGCCCTCAGGAGCTGCAGACTTTGGAGGTAACAAGAAGGTCTAGACGAAGGAAGATGTCCCTTTGGTTGAGGAAGATTAAGTTAGAGAAACAGTTAAATAAACTGGATATCCACAAGTCCATGAGTGCTGATGGGATGCACCCATGAGTGCTGAGGCATCTGGCAGAAGTCATTNGCAGGGATGAAATGAGGAAAGCCAAGGCCTCCTTGGAATTAAAATTGGCAAGGGATGTCAAAGTCAACAAGAAGGGTTTTTTCAAGTATATGGGAGGCCAAAGGAAAACTAAAGAAAACATGGGCCTGTGGTTGAATGAGACAGGTGCCATGGTGACAGAAGATGCAGAGAAGGCAGAAATGCTGAATGCCTTCTTTGCTTCTCACACTGCTCAGGCCAGCCCTCAGGAGCTGCAGACTTTGGAGGTAACAAGAAGGTCTAGACGAAGGAAGATGTCCCTTTGGTTGAGGAAGATTAAGTTAGAGAAACAGTTAAATAAACTGGATATCCACAAGTCCATGAGTGCTGATGGGATGCACCCATGAGTGCTGAGGCATCTGGCAGAAGTCATTGCTGGGCCACCGTCCATCATCTTTGAAAGGTTCTTGAGAACAGGAGAGGAGCCAGAGGACTGGAGGAAAACAAACATCACTCCAATATTCAAAAAGAGCAAGGAGGAAAATACAGGCTGGTCAACCTCACTTCCATCCCTCGAAAGATAATGGAACAGCTCATTCTGGGCATCATCTCAAAGCACATGGAGGAAAAGAAAGCTATCATAAGTAGTCAACATGGATTCACCAAGGACAAATCATATCTGACTAACCTGATAGCCTTCTACAATGGCATGACTGGATGTATGGATAGATGAGGTGGTGGACGTTGTCTACCCTGACTTCAACAAGGCTTTTGACATAGTCTTCCACAGCATCTTCACAGGTAAGATTAGGAAGTGTGGATTAGATGACTGGACAGTGAGGTGGACTGAAAACTGCTCAGAGGGTTGTAAGTAGTGGCACAGAATCTAGTCAGAGGTCTGTAACAAGGTGTGTTCCCCAGAGGTCAGTATTGGGTCCTGGGGAGGAATAATCCCCTGCACCAGTACAGGTTGGGGACTGACCTGCTGGAGAGCAGCTCTGAGGAAAAAGACCCAGGAGTCCTACTGGACAACAGGATGACCATGAGCCAGCAATGTGTCCTTATGGCCAAGAAAGCCAATGGCATCCTGGTACACATCAAGAACAGTGTGCCTAGCAGATTGAGGGAGGTTGTCCTCCCCCTCTACTCTGCCCTGGTGAGGCCCTATCTGGAGTACTGTGTCCAGTTCTGGGTTCCTCAGTTCAAGAAAGACAGAGAACTGCTGGAGAGAGTGTAGCAAAGGGATTACAAATATGGTTGGGGCACTGGAACATCTCTTGTATGAGGAAAGGCTGAGGTACTTAGGGTTTTTTTAGTTTGCAGAACACTAAGGAGGGGATCTGATTAATGCTAACAAATACTTAAAGGGTGGTGTTAAGAGTATGACAGCAGTCTTTTTTCAGTTCTGCCCAGGGACAGGACAAGAGGTAACTGGCACAAACTTGAACATAATAAGTTCCATTTAGACATGAGGAGGAAATTCTTTCTTGTCAGGGTGGCAGAACACTGGAAGAGGCTGCCCAGGGAGGTGGTAGAGTCTCTGTCTCTGGAGACATTCAAAAGCCATCTGAAGAAGTTCCTGTGAAACCTGCTCTAGGTCGACCTGCTTTGGCAGGGGGGTTGACTAGATGATCTCCAGAGGTTCCTTCTAAATCCCATCATTCTGTGACTTTAATTAGTGAACCAAGCAAATCACCAGTATCATTACAGGACAAGAAANATGATAAAATATCCCCACAAATTAATGCAGTTTAAAAAAAAAAAAGTTTTAAACTAAGTAGTACTAAAAGGGAGCACTGAGTATTGTATGCACGTGTTTATATGTATAATACATAGTTACTCAAATACACACATAAATATTTAATATATAAAAAATAAAGTGCTTTCTATCAGGTCCCAATGTAGGGACATTATAAAACATTTCACCAACTGTAAAACAAATAGATACAAAGAATACTGCATCAAACATACATGAAAACAGTTAACACAGTATGTACAATCTGGTGGGTGTCCCAAGACAAAGCATCCCTTCATATACATGGTATATACATATATATTCATCTTTACTCAATATATTATGACAATATATATTTCAGAACTTTGTTATAGACAAATGACCTCTACAAAAACACAACAAGGATCAAGCACACAAGTTGAAGACAGGCAGAGAATTTGCTACCTCTTCCCACACCACCATATCCACTGCTGGGAAAGATATGCCAGTGCTCTTTTCTGGGGTGAAGTGCCTCCACATCCTGCAAGGCACTGTGAGCAGCAGCTGTGAAGTTAGCATCACCAGTGGTGAGTAGGTCAAACACACATGAGTAAAAATAGATGTCCTTCACCAGCATCTTCTCATGACATTTGGTGGTTGCAGTTTCCAGTGTGTACACTGACCGGGGATGAGCAGCACCACTCTGAGGGATCAATTGCCCCATCACAGGCAATGGTAAGTGGCCACTATCATCAATACGTTCACTTGAAGGGCAACCGTTCACACACAGCTGCAGATCCTGGCTCTCCTCATAGGCCATGACCAACTCCCGAGGCATGCGAATGGCCAATGTTAAGTAGTGCCCAAGCTGGCGTATAAACACTGTGGTCCCAATGTACCTGGCATGCATTTCGATGTATTTGCCACTGACTTTCTCCACAATTCGCAAGCTCTTGGTGTTCCCATCACCTCCACTTGTTGTACCATCAACAAAAGCTGCAGGCAAGTCATCAGTCACTGCTTGATATACTTTCTGATCTGTACAGTCTTGGTAAGATTTAAAGATAATAGTTATCTGGGGGTGGGGAGGAAGAAAAAAAAACAAAGTTAGTAGAAAAAAGTAAAAAAATCATGATTTCAACACCTTCCTGTTTTTCCAGATGAACATATCTGGGCTGCCCACTGCCTCAGAGTTTGATAGTTGTCCTGAACACAAGTATAAAGGAAAACAGTTTGTACACATACTTAAAGCAGTATTTTACCACATGGCAACTGTTAAATTAATTCTTAGGTTGGCCGGGAAGCAAGACTATTAGAATGTGGCAACAGCCACAAGGTCAGGAAAGGAAAAGGGTTTATACTTAATTAAGCATCACAACAACTCCCTCCTACCTGATGGTTTCTTAGTACTTTGAAATGCATCCTGCAGCCACAGGGAAATGTAGCTGCCAAGTAATTCCCACAGTACTAGCCACTATGGCAAAACCAGAATGCAACACTGCAAAACCATGGAAAGGTGCACGAGAACTCAGCTTCCCCCAGTCACAATATTCTCATCGCACCTTTTACAGCAACTATATGACCCTTGTCAGCGTATTTTACACTTGTTGGATGTGTTGCCAGGTTTAGCTATGTGAGACTACTTTAAAAGCACTGATGTATTTAGTGCTTTATCGGTAATCAATGCAACAGGCAGTGAGATGGGAGATGCATGACCAAGAAGAACAACTAGTCATACAACTGCTTTGGGTTCCTGGATCTGTTAGTCCTAGGAACTGGGAGACTGGACACTTCCAGTCCACTGCTGCTAGAAAATGTGCCCATGGAGAAAGAAAGCAAGACCAAAGATACTCAAAGACATGCCTTTGAAGCGTGACTTCCAACACAGAAACTAGAAGCATAAAGCAGTTACTAATTTTTTTTAAGATTACGACTGGCCTTTTAAACCTTCACACTTATCTGAATAAGACACAACAAAAAGAGTGTGTCCTCCAGTCCTACTTGAAAGGAATAACTAGGCTATTTGGCTGATCAAGTTTGGAGTGTCTAGTGGCTTTTCCTAAAATAAAATGTATAATGAGGAATCCCATACAAATATTAGAAACAGAATACTTCCTTTACAGGTTCAAAAGGGAGTGACTTCCTGAAAAGGTCAAAAGGAATTTTGCACAACAAACAAGTATTTTAACCATTATTTTCACCATTGCTTAAATCATAGCCTAAGTAATGAGTCAGTCTGCTGCAAGATTCAGAGTACTCCAAAACACATTAGGAGGCACTTTCAACCTAACATTAGACTTCTTTCTTATAATGTATTCTATAAGAAACTCATATTTTAATTTCAGTTTACAGGCATACCTCTGCCCTGAAGTAAGAGCTAAAGGTTAAACAAACAGCTGACCACATACAATCCAAATAGAACCTCTTTAGTTTCACCTCATACCAGTTGTATAAGAACAGTCTTTCCTTCTCCTTCCTTCCATTGCTTTGGAGTATGCAGACACACCCTAATCAGTATTAATTAGTTTCCAGGGTTTGGCTTGTCCCAGTTGGTTAACACTCTCTCAGTCTGTCTCATACAAACAGCCAATATGTGCTATTTTGATTTCATACACTCCCGCTGATGCCATCTGACTCAAATTTTCCAACGTCTTTTCTTTGTGTTCATCAGTTACACAGCCACCTTGAGACCATCTGCAGTCAAGCAATTTGATGAAATGACATCTGTAGACCATAGCAAAATTTGAATGCCCATGTCCAAAAACCACAAGTGCCCTTGTTGCTGTAAAGCCCACATCAAAACTTTATGCTTAGTGAAGTAAGCTTAGCAACTCAGAGAAGAGAAACCTGAAATCTGTCAAGTGATTAGTATTTCTGTATATAATCCAGACTAAATTAGGTTTTATATTTTATGTAACACAGTTTTGATGAAACAGATTCAGACTGCTCAAAGCAACATTCCTATTTCCTCAAGCACATTTGCATTGCTTTACAAGGAAAGAATTATTTACATTTCAACAGAAGTAAAGCTTTAAGTCTGCTCAGCACCTGAACTGGTCTAGAGTCAAAGATGGTTTTAGTGAGACACAGAATTGTGTGATAAAACAGTTAGGCAAGGCATCTGGCAAAATTTATCTGGTAGCAGCCACCGAATTGTTCTCTCTAAAGCTCCCTCCTCTGCAAGAATGAAATGTAGGCAGTTTCAGAGACTGAGAACGGAAGCCTGCACCCTAAAGCAAGATTAACAGTGACACTGCATGCTCAATGAGGGCTGAGCAACTATTAAATCAATGAAGGCCTTCACATAAAGCTGCAGCTTAAAACATTAGGTTTGGATAGTATTTTCTGCCATGTGACAGGTCTCTAACCCACAGGCCAGATCAGTAAAAGTACAATTCTGTAAGGTCCTTCCCTCATCACCCACTCCTATGTCAACTTCATGTCCTAGTACTGAGAGATACTCCGGAGCTTGTTGCAAAGGGAGATGAAGCAAATTTCACTGCAAAGCTTCCTCTGCTTAAGTTCTCAAGTTACCAGAAAACATTAAATAGTGAAAAAGGTTATTTCAAACAAATTTTAAGCATTACATGTGCACACAGACCTGTGATAGTTTCTACACTTCAACTGGGTTTTAAGAACATCGTCACAAAGCTGCTCATGCATCACTATTTATGGACCAGAAACAAGCTACCCTTTCTATACCCAAGACAGAAAAATCAAAATGGCAGAATCTTCAGACAAAGAAAGTTTTTTTGAAACTATTGGTATCTGAGCACACATACAGCTCTTAAGCTACTACAGTAAGGAACCTTAAAAGATGACAATAAGGTTGTTCCAGGGACTTATTTAAAGATACAATATACAACCATCAGTTACACTGAGAGTACTAAAATGAAACAAAAAACCACACACATACAATGTGGACTTGCAATATTTTATTTTGGCCTTCATTGTTGTTAATGGCATTAGTAAGAGTGGGACAGTCTCAGAGAGTGTACTGATCACAAAGATGTCTTAAATCCCACTGCATGTGCAAAGCCTTTCAAGGGTGGTGTTACTAACCTGCCAAAGTGAAGTTTCTGGAAGACCTTTATGTGTTTGTAGAAGGTGTGGTGTGTGTGGCTTAAACTCTTTGAGTTTTCGTACTAGTCTTCACTACTACTATAATGAAATTACAATGCTTTAAGGCTGACTAAACATTGCTATTTTTCTATGCATTTCATAGAAACATAGATGCATTTAGGTTGGAAAAGAACCTTAAAATCATGAAGTGCAAGCATTAACCTAACACTACTAAGTCTGTCACTGTCTTCTAAAGATCCTCAGGGATAACGTCTCAACCACTTCTCTGAACAGTCTGTTCCAACGACTCACTGCCCTTTCAGTATAAAGAAATTTTTCCCAATATCTAATCTAAGCCTCCTCTGGTACAACTTGAGGCTGTTTCCCCTCGTCCTACCATTTGTTACTTGGGAAAAGTTATAGAGGGTGAAAAGGTCTCCCCTGAGCCTCCTTTTTTCCAGGCTAAACAACCACAGTTTCCTCAACTGCTTTAGACCCTTCACCAGCTTTGTTGAGCTTCTTTGGACATACTCAAGCATCTCAATGTCTTTCCTGAAGTGCCTTTTCTGCCAGGCAGTTCTCCAGCTACTCTTCCCCAAGCCTGTAGCTCTGCATGGGGTTGTTGTGACCCAAGTGCAGGACCCAGCCCTTGACCTTGGCCCATCAATCCAGCCTGTCCTGATCCCCTCTATAGAGCCCTCCTACCCTCAAGCAGATCAACACTCCCACCCAACTTGGTGTCACCTGCAAACTTACTGAGGGTGCACTTGATCCGCTCATCCAGATCATTGATAAAGACATTAAACAGAACCAGCCCCAATACCAAACCCTGGGGAACACCACTCATGACCAACTGGATTCAACTCCATTCACCACAACTCTGGGCCCAGCCTTCCAGCTAGTTTTCACCTGGTGATCTTGTCATAGGAGATCAGGTTAGTCAAGAAGGACATGCCTTTCATCAACCTATGCTGTCTGGGCCTGATTGCTAGGTTGTTCTGTATATGCCATGAAATGGCACTCAGGATGATCTGCTCCATAACCTTCCCAGGCACTGAGGCTGGACTGACACACCTGTACTTTCAGCCCTTCTTGTAAATGGGCATCATCTGCTAACCTCGTCACTGGGACATCCCCAGTTAGTGAGGACTGCTGATGCCAGCTCCCTCAGTACCCTTAGGTGTATACCATCTGACCCCTTAGACTTGAGTGTGTTTAAAGTTGCTAACCATTTTGCCTTGGATCATGGGAGCTTCCTTCTGCTCCTCATCCCTGTCTTCCAGCTCAGTGCCTAGGTACCTAGAGAACAATTGGTCTTGATGTTAAAGACTGAGGGGAAAAAAAGGCATTAAGTATCTCAGCTTTTTTCTCATTCTTTGTCTCTATGTTTTCTTCCCACATCCAATAAAGGGTGGAGACTCTCCTTAGCCCCTCTTTTATTGTGAATGCATTTATAGAAACACTTTATTGTCACTTTATTTTCTTTTACTTCAGTACCAAAGCAAGCTCTACTCAAGTTTTGGGCCTTCTAATTTTCTCCCTATATAGCCTCGTGACATCCTTATAGTCCTCCTGAGTTCCAAAGGTCATAAACTCTGTTTTTCACCTTGAGTTCCACCAAAAGCTGTCTGTTCAGCCAGGCACCTGGTCTTCTTCCCCATCAGCTCATCTTTCTGGGCACACTGGGACAGCTGCTACCACACTTCTCAGATTTCCTTCCTAAAGAATGTCCAGCCTTCCTGAACTCTGTTGCCCTTAAGGACTGCCTCCCAAGGGACTCCATCAACCAGACCAATAAACAGACTTTTGCCCTCTGGAGTCCAAGGCAGCAGCTCTGCTAACCACATTCTTTAATGTGCCTGTCACCAACTGTGTCAGGAAGTTATTTTCCACACAGTCCAGGGACCTCCTAGACTGTTTCCTTTCTGTTGTATTATATTTCCAACAGCCATTTGGTAAGTTGAAGTCCCCTATGAGAACAAGGACTAGAGATCATAGAACTTCTTCCATCTGCTTACATGATATTTCATCCAACTCTCCATCTCGTTTGGGTGGTCTATAACAGACTCTCACCATGATAACTGTCTTACTGGCCTTTCCTTTGATTCTTACCCATAAACATTTGACCCTTTCATCACCACTATCAAGCTCTAGAGAGTCAAGAGACTCCCTAACATACAAGACTACCTCATCACCTCTCCTTCATTGCCTGTCCCTTCTGAAGATTCTATAGCTATCCACTGCAGCACTCCAGATGTGTAAGTCATTGCACCATGATACCATTGCACTGCATCAGTTTTCTAGCTTCACAATGGCTTCCATCTCCTCAAATGTGTTGCCTATGTTGCATGCTTTAGTACAGATGCACTTTAGTTGGGCTATTGATCCTACCACTTTCTTGTGAGGAGGAGAATCCCTAATTCCCACGTGACTGTTCTCAGACTCTTCTGTAGCTTCTAAGGCATCAACAACCCTTTTGTCTTTGCTGCTGCATGTATCTCCATGCCCTACACCCGCTGAGGTGATGCGTGTATTAGAGACGTTTAAAATGTGCTCCAGTGTGCTCAGCACATTGTGGAGCAGCCTGAAGGACCTCGCTAACACAACATCCCTCAAATACTGTCATATGACTCCACAGCTTATCATTCATGAGCCTGATTATCCCTTTCCCCCTTCAAATCTAGTCTAAAGCTCTTTCAATGAGCCCTGCTAACTCTCACGGTGCAAATATCCTTTCACACCTTTGAGACAGGAGTACTCCCTCTGTCATGGTACTGTGTAGATCAAAAAACCTAAAATTCTGCCAGAAATACGAGGCTCAGAGACAGATATTGATCAGCTGGGTTTTCTTGTTTCCTGTCTCATCATCCACTGCAGCTGGATGAGTAAATAAAAAAAAACACTTATTCTCCTGATCCCATAACCTGTTGCCACAAGGCCCTGTAGTCTCTTCTGATCACCCTGGCAACTCTTTAGTGCAACTCTGTTACTGTCTAGATGTAAAGTAATAATGGACAATAATATGACAGCTGTACCAAAGTAGGAATTTTTCTCGCGCTGTCTTTAACCCAGCTGTCTTTAACTCTTTTCTGCAATAAAACACAAATCCAACTGCTATATCTAGAAATGCAATTTCAGGCATTCAAATCTTCTACACCTACTACAGACAAAATTCCTGAGGAAAGAGTTCAGACAAAACCTGCCTAAGAATCAGACTTCATTCAGATATTAAAAACCACAGATATGAGGTACCACATACAAGAAGGTGACACTACTTACTGAATGGGGAGTGACTTTGGAAAAATCTGAAAGCTGTTGGTTGTTCTCCCGATTTGGCAGTTCTTTTGGTTGGGCTTGTTCCTGACCTTCTATGGACAGATTTTGATCTTGTCTACTTTTAATTTAGTCTTCAAATCCATTTTCCTCCCCAGACATTTGTCAACACTGAGTTGTACCTTCAGGCAAGGTCTTCTATCACCATGCAATCATGAGGAACCTTCCTCCATACTGCTGAAGACCCAAGGTGCTACTAAAATTCACAGACTCACTGCATCCTTCCCAGTTACTACTCCAAGCATAAATGACCGCAATAAATATCTTGGAAACATTACAGTCAGCATTTAGATAAAGAAAAGCTAGGTAATGAGGAAAGCTAGGTAGAGCCAGGAAATGTTGATTACAAGTATGTTACAGAAGTATAATATTTAATAATAATATCAATTATATTTAAGGTCCCTTCAAACTCTGACCATTCTATGATTCTGTGATTCATGCTTGTCAGCTTTATCTTCAGTGTAGTTCTGTATGCCCTACTTCACACCTATGAGAAAATATTCCAATTATTTCCTTATGCACCATTTCAGTCTATGGCATATAGAGAGGAAAGGATGTTTAACAAAAAAAGCATGGTCATGATGATTTGCTAATGATTTTGTCTAGTGCTGGAGAACAGGTAGAAGATGTTTCAGCAGAAGGTTTTATGATACAGTGGTCTATCTATCAAACACCCCTGCAAATCTAGCAAATGACTTAACAAGTGATCTATGAAATGGAGCTACTCTAAGTTCATAGGTAGGTAAATGCATAGCATAAATGACATTTCTTGCAATGCCATCTAAAAGTTTTTAGAGTTCACATATAACTGTAGGAAAATTTAAAAATTTGATTGCATTAAATAACCCTCCATCGTTAACTGAAAAATGTCACGGCTTCCCTTTCTAGAGGCCTGAAACAAGTGTGAAGCATGTGAGTTTCTCTCAGAAGCCAGGCATCACTCATCACCTACTCAAAAACCACCTATGGCAAATGGAAGTAGAGTTGTAATGAAAGAAAAAAGTGATAATTATGCAAAGCAGGATTTCTTCACATCTCTGTCCATATACCCATGCTTTTGTGGTGCACTATTTGCTGAAGTCCACACAGCTCAAGGACACCTGCAAGAAGAGTACGTGCAGAAGCTACTTTGCTGTTTCTATGCATATTGGGGGTGTGGAGGGCAAACTGTTTGGGGAACACTTAAAGACTGCCTCAGTGATACTGATGGGGCCAACTTCTGAGAAGAAAGAACTGCTGGAAGAGTTACAAATCTGTCTTCAGCTTGCTATGCTTCAGCAGCCTCCATCTGTGGTACAGAAACACCACAAGATATTTTACCATGACAAATTCTGATTTCATATCAGAGAAGGAGATGGGAAGGGAAGGCGTGTGGATTCCATGCACAGCAGAAAAATAAAGAGGAAGTCAACCTGAAAACAAGACAGTTCAGCATTAGATGATTTTCAAAAGGAAAGCCAAGATCACCCAGGAAAGCATTTCTTAAATGGGGTTAAACAAGAAGGTCACTGTTCATAAATGACTCTAGAAATCAATCTACTATTGTTTAATTTCTGAACTGAACTTGACCGTAGTTAATTACCCTTAATCTACGGGAACAGCATCTAATACATTCCACCTCCTTTACTCAGGTGGACAACCCATGAAAAGAGGTTATGTCCCCACAGTATTACTATAAAACTTATATGCCAACAAATAGTCAAATAAAGCCTGTTTAAGTGCACAACATTAACTCCCATTGCCGCATCTCAGAAAAAAATGCCACTTATAATCATTGATTTATCATGTCTTACTGCACCACTGAGACCCCCAGAGCCTTTAAAGCCCATCAAATGGATGCTGCTGAGCACGTACACATCTCTTCTTTCCTCTCCACC